>JAXQGN010000031.1:0-109859 GCA_037039805.1 Irpex sp. M6601 | reverse complement strand
TCGCGTTACATGTCGCAGTTGTCCAAAGTGCTAGGTCGCACTGGAACGATTCTTCTTCGTACCTCAGGAATCGTGAAATAAGGTATATATGATAAGCTATCTGGATGCACAGATTAACGAGAGCAGATGCAAACCTTGGCCAGGGACCCTGGGTAGCTGCGTCAAACCAGCTCATGTCAAAGTTCGGTCCATTAAAGACGAAGCCGGGAGTAAGTGTGTCTCCGCTTGCAGATACGTATTCAATGATGGTCACCAGTTCCAGGCTATTGCTGCATTTCCTGTACCGTGCTCGATCCTCACGAGAGAAAAAGTACTTTATACCGCTTGACTTTCTACCACCTTCCATCTGCGCCCCTTTCTCATCCATGTTGTACAGGTTCTCCAACTTGACTGGTCGACCAATCACCTCAAGCATCTCTTGAAACTCCTCGAAATGCTTCTTTAATGCCATTTGGTTGAAGCACTGAGCCCGCTTCATATCAAGGGGCATTGATTTTGAAAAGGCAAGTTCAGAATTTCGTCGGTGGAATCTATCAACCCATCCCCATTTCGGGGACTTTCCAGTCAACCTCTCGACCTTGATCCAAAGGCCTTCTCGACTGACTGGTATGCCTTGTGCTGCCCAGAGACGAAGCCATGCAACCAAGACCGTTTCCTGGATCTTCGTCAGAACACGATTCTTCCTCGGGGCATCTGACGCAGGACAGTTGAGTTTCAAGTAGCGTTGTCGAAATGTATTGTAAGGAACTTCAAATTTAGTCACAGCTGCTTGAAGAGTGACATTCTTGTGCTTCGGTACATGGCGACAAGCTTCTTTAATCTGTTCCTCTCGCCCCTCCTTCTGGCGCACTCTATCCGTTTGGTACACCTTGGCTCGGGACATTGTGTTGTGAGGAGGATTAAAAGGCAGGTCATATTGAACTCGCTCGCCATATAATATAATACATATAACAATTTGAACGCGTACTCTACTCTTTGCCGTATCCACGATCTGGCCATGAAAGAGCCGTGCAATCGAAATTCGTGTCGGTGATACGTCACCGCCGCTATACACGTGTTGATTGGAGTTTAAATCTCTGTCACTCTGTCTGCAAGCCTCGTCACGCAGAAAACAATGTTATCCTCACCCAGTACGCTAACCTCACTTAAGCAACGATGCAAATGTATCACTAGATAGAATAGTTGGTAGTTATTCATCACCGAGCTATTTACACCAACTGCCCTGGAGGATCTGGTGGATCTTGCCCGATCACCTCAGACTCGATGTTGCAAAACATACCGGTTACTCTCGCTAGGCTGCGCATTGTCATATAATATTCGTCAAACTTGATAGAAATGCGCTCTTAGGATGTCTTTACTAACGTGTAACTTTACCGGTATTAATAAGTGAGCATGGGAGGCACAGAATGGCCGTTTGCAACTCTTGTCTTGTTTGCAACTCCTTACCAGGGACAGTAACTGAGTATAACAGAGTGGTACTGACTTTTAGCCTTATTTAGGACAATAATGTAGTGTAACAGACAGCATAATGTAGCATAACGGACAGCATAATGTGGTTACAGAACAGGGCCTAATGTGTTACCTATTAGGGCAAATGGTATAGTGATGCATCTACTAGAGGTGACTATTGTTACATCCAAGCCAAATTAATGTTGATGACATGATTCCACCTGAATGGTGAGCTCTTCCAGGCCATTTATTGCACCACGCAAGATGCTGTCCACCCTGTCCACAATGTGATCAACTCTTCTGTACTTGCCCTGCAAAGTCGTATGAGGTCCACCTGGGTCAATATATGTCAGTGATGGAGACAATTGAATATGGATTGAGCCAATCAATGTGCTGTCATCTTTTGGCCAGAAACGAGCAGATGAAAAGGACTCTAGGCCTTCAACATCACTGAGCTATAACATAGACTATGTCAGAAATTAGAACAATCATGTGAGCCTTCACATACTGAAGTTAAAGCGCCCTTGATACTTGTTGCACGGTGGGACAAGTCTAGCATTAAGACCTTGCCCGTATCAATCACAAGTGGGATGACACTTGCTGCAATTAGGATTGCAATGAAAAGAGAGGCAATGGGGTCAAAACCTGTCCATCCATAGAACTGGATCAGTAGCGTCGAGATGATAACTCCGACGGATCCCAGAGTATCCTGTGGAATTCTATACTCAGCCCGTGTCAACGAGAAATTCGGACAACTCGTACCGCCATGACATGAAGAAACACGCCACGCATGTTATGACTGTGACCCTCATGTGCCGTCTCGTGTATATGCGCATGATCATGTAGGTTTGGGCCATGATCGTGAGCATGATGCTCTTCATAGTGTGAGTCATGCTCAAAACGATAGCTTGGAGTGATAGGAGAATGGCTATCACTATGCGGCTACGAAAGCAAGTGTAAGAAATAACAACCGACAGAACAGCAGGTCATATGCACCTTCAAGAGTAATTTTGCAACGTTGCTCTCCCTCTGCTCGGGCCTATTGTCAGGTTCGTGGGAATGCGAATGCGAATGAGGATGGGTATGGGTATGAGATGGAGAAGGCACAGCAGCTTGCGAATGCGAATGCGAGTGAGTATGTGAGTGAGTATGTGAGTGTGAGTCCGAGTTAGCACAGGGTTCCAGAGGAGAATGCGGTGGATGGGTAGCATGAGAGTGGCTATGTGAATCATCTTCGTGATCAGAAGGAGATACGCTGACGGCGTAGGCAGGTGTATCGATGGCCAGATGTCGCGACGCAGCGGCTGTATCCACGCGCAGCGCTGCCACTCCATCTGTATGCCCATGTCCATGCCCATGCGTATGGCCCTCATTGAGTGGCTTTACAGCGATAGACTTTGGTTCCGGAGAATGAGAGTGGCTGTGCGAATGCCCATGAGAATGAGAATGTCCGCCCTGTTCGATAAGTTCAATTCTGCGGATCTACGAGTCTCTGTGCAACAACCCACATGGTGATGATGTCCCCCCATTGCAAACATGCCGAAAAGGTTGACACAGAGCCCCAGTGTGCTGACAAGAAGGAGCTGGCTAGTGTTCATCTCAGGTGGATCAATTCTGCACAGGCGAGGTAAACAACATATCTTCCTGTGGGTATTGGACATGACTCACAAACGTTCGATTGCCTCGAAGACGATGAAAATGGAGATGAGGATAAGGAAAATCCCGTTCGAAAAACCGGACAGGGTTTCGATCCTACCATAACTAACAAGCAAGATCAGGATGAGAAATAGTTGACCGTCAGCGGGAGCAACTCACCCATAAGTGAATCGTTCATTCGGGGCCCACCGTGCCATGACAGAGGCGATCAGACCAACGCCGATAGCCATGCAGTCGAACGCCATGTGGATAGCTATAACCGTCAAATTTAGCTGCCCGCAGGTATTACCAGTAGAGACACGACGTTACCATCAGAGATTAAACCAAGACTGTTCGTCCAGATTCCGTAAAGCATCTGTACCAGCATATAACACATATTCAGGACTAGGAAGTAGAAGATCTTTCTGGACTCCGGATTTTCCAAGATAGACTTCAAGTATGCACGAGAAACGCGGTTGAATGAGGCGTAGGGTGATTGCCCGATAGTGAGACTCTTCCTGGACACTATGCCTATTCCCTTCATGAGATAACAGATATAGTCCTATTATCTGTGACGTACCGTAGTAAAGGAGCCCAGCGACCACTACGTCCGAGAGACTAGGGAGTTTAGACAGCACGAATAACCCTAATACCGCCGCGGACACGATTAGCGTAAAATACGACACGAAGATATCGCGTTGCCCAGGTGATGTCGACAACTGTCTTGCTAATGAGGGGGACGCATAGAGGACTGAGTACGCGACGAGGGGAAGAATGACAAGTGAATGTGCATGAGAGGATTGGACAGTAATGGGTGCGAGCTATAGTGGTTATGAGTGGAAACGTCGTTACGGAAGGTTCAAGACTTACCATCCAATTACTACAGAGGTATAGAACCGCTGACATGAGGAATGCCCCTATGATGGTGACTCCGTCCACCACAGAAGAGCCCAGCGTGGGCAGGAGGACGGCGCGTGTATGCTCCAACACGTTGGAAGAGAGACATTCCAAGCCAATCGCAACATATCCCGGAATGACGCTTGCAACATTGTCGGTAAAGAACGTGGTGTCCACTGTCAGTGCGAATAAAAGGCCGCCTAGCACAAATGAAGCCGAACGTTTCTATTGAGCCGTCAGAGATGAGCTCAGCGTGATATATACGAGCCATACCCCTGATATTTCTAGTAGGGATTTCATCCATATGGAGGACAGATAAGTGAGCACGATAACCCTGCAGAAGCTCAGCGGAATATTCGAAATCGTGCTCGTCAAAGTCTGCGAACTCACCGAGATGAAGACATTCGAGACAGGGCGATAAATAAGGAAATGAGTCGTAATGAAAGGAGGAATGATGCAAACCCTGCAACGGACCACTAGGAGAAATATAAGCAAAGATACTGTGAGTAAGGCATAGCATGCGTACCTCGATAGCTTTCCGCTTCCACTGGCCATTCACAAATGCTCCGAGCGCAACGACAACACTCGCAAGTCCAAGAATGCGTACACTGAGCCAGAGCGCATCGGCATTTGAAGCCAGGAGATGCCCCTTTGCTAAACCGAGAGCAAGCACCAGGAGAACATTGGGGAGCACTACTTGTGGCAACGCACTACTTGCTGTCTCAGTCACACCGCGGGCTCAAGGAATGAAACACTCACGAGCGAGTCTTCGCTTCTGCAGAGTCCAAGATAATCTTGTTACGCGTCCTGGAGTCGGCAGCGTCCATGATGAAAGTGGAAGAGACACATAGGTCGTCGTCGACGTGTTGTGCGGTGTTCAGTCTACTTGCGATTGGCGCCCTCACGCCAGACAGGCGCTCTATCACACACTTCCACTCGGAAGGCAGGCTTACACCGTCCAATAATCATCACATCCAATTCATGTCAACATACAACTACATCTCAGCCTTTCCAGCAGCAACTCGTGGCATAAATCTACAGTGAGGCGCATAACTATGCATAGACTACTCTTGTAACCGACGAATGAAGAAAGCCGAAGCTTGTTGAAGTCGCACGCTACCCAACCATCCCTGGTTGGTCATATTGTGCGATGAAACTCTGCCATGCGGAGCTCACATCTGGAGGCCCAGTAGGCTCCAACGGTGAGCGCGAAGGTATGTAGGATGGCTGGTTCATCGGGAACTGCTCGTATGCGTGGAACGATGCAGGGTTCATCAACAGATTGGGCGAGTGGTTTGGCTGTGTGGGATACTCGGTTTCTGGCGACCACTGCGTCTGGCTAGTGGACGGTGTAGCATAGTATGGCCCATAGCCATTCTCCTGGGGTTGTGAGTAGACCTGCCAATTGTTCGAGTGATCTGGGGTGCCGTGAATCATGATTGTGTCATGAGTCAAATGCCCATGGTCCATTGAGTATCTTTGCACTGGTGAGCTCTTGGGGCTGGGAGTACCGTTCGAATTCGAGTCATGAGGGGACGACGGCAGAGATGGAGACTTCCGCGATACAAGGCGAGTCTTTCCCCGAAGAGCGGCCAGTTCAGCGTCGTCTTCTTCCTTGATCGCTCCCGGTGACGATCTCAGCGACGGAAGCGGACCAGCCCCTGTATAGCTATTCATCACTACCAGTGCCTTGTTCCTCAGCTTTTGCAATGTAGGCTATAGTTTACGATGAGCCTACGCAATTTCCAGAATAACCAACCGTAAATACACGCACCAAAACTTTTAATGCACGATCATTCTCCCTGACGACTTCAAAGAGACTGTACGCTGAATCCAGGTTTGTCAGTGCCGTTCGGGCGAACGGCATCCCTGGACACTTAGCTGCAATAGAGCCCAAGACAATCTAAGGGTGTACGATGTGAGAGTAAGATCTCCGACGAGAAGAACAACGTACGGCGCATGAAAAGACGTGGGTAAACAAAAACCAGTGTCTCTCCGTCAATTTCGGGTGCTGGGAATGCAAGCTTTTGACCAGACCGACAAACGTCCTCGCGCTATTGTACGCAGCGAGCACAGAAGGCGCATACTTGCTCCCCAGAGGGTCTTCAGGGCTGTCTTCAATGGCGCGTGCAAAGAACCCTCGGTGGAGATAGAAAATTGCTAATACTCTTTTCAGCAACTCAGCAACGCGACCAAGGTCGTACCACCACTCACTTATCTCCCGGATGGCGAAAACAATGTATCGCTGCATAGTCAGCTCGATTGGAGGAGCCGTCAGCTCCATTGTTTTTGCTTCGCCGAAGCCCGGTACCTGTAGCATTGGGGGTACGGGCCACTCCTTCACCTTCTTGTCCAATTGTTGAATGACTTTGTAGCTCGGCGTTCGTGCGCCAAACGCTTGCTCGTGTACAATGCTGAGACATCTGGAAGCAAAACGGTGCTTCCACGCAGAATCTAACAAATTATTAGGTGAGTGTATAATTTCATATAGGACGACATACAAGAAATCTCTAAATCCTTCGGGTTGTCTGCTGAAGTAGGTGGATCGGGCTCGGGCATTTGGCAATCGATGAAGGCATTCGCGAACGAGGGTGGTCGGCCGTAGGTCAAACTCTACTCCGGAAGGTCAACCGCCGGGGAGGGTGTGAACAAATCGACCTCACGCACCTGCCATGAATCATACACGTAGATCTCCCAGAGCAAAGAGCGCCGTTTGAACGTTTCCTCCGCGCTGAGGTTCCAATTACCGCTGTCGCGGTCTGCAACGAATATTAATATTAAAACGTCGGTATGAGCATTTTTGGATACTTACGGAGTCCGAGCTGGAATAAGAGCAGGTGTGAGCTGTCTACCGAGTGTACTGCACGAGGAGGGACTCACGCCTTGTGCTAGCTTGACAACTAGCCCCATCAGAGCCCATCGGGGGCCATCCCGGAAGGACAGGAACATAAAATGGCACATAAGAAGCTATTTATTAAAGTGATCAGCAAGCATCCGTGGTTGTCGGAACAGGCGCAGCGAGGGCGTACCAACGCTTGTATCGCCGGTATTGATTGGTTCTCCAGCACGGAATCTAGCGAGAGCGCTGCTCTTGCCAGCTGATAGTATTGGGTGGACTGGGTGGAGAGATATGGCTGGTCGAGGTCCATCAGCGTCCCTAGCGCAAACACCATGTACAAAACGGCCAGACGGTGAGAATCGGTGGGATCTTGATCTATGGCTATAGTCTGATCGTAGATACGCGAGAATACGTTGGCATACAGCTCAGTCTCGGGTAATGGCGTGTACCTGCCGTCATGAGTGGGTATATAAGACGCTGTCGATAGCAAAAGGGAACCTCATTCCACTCACATCCAGCCGCAGTGCCGGTAGTATATATCGACCAGGTGACGGGCCTTCGTGTGTTCTGGAAGTTGAGATAGAAGGAAGCTGCGAACGTGGAGGCGTGTTTCACTCGCGCTGGTGAACGGGAAGCCATGCCCCAACCACGGTATGTCGGAGGGCAGCGCTATTTCGACGCTCTCTGCTTCGTCACCACCACCTTCCTCGTTCTAGGTAAATGTGAGTTTTATACCATGTAAGATACACTGACCATTGCCAGCGCACCTGAAGTAGATACTAAAGCATCCATCGTAAGTGAGTCTGTTGGCTGAGCATTCGAGATGTCCTGCTTACCCACGCGTTAGCCGCAGTCCCATAAAATCTAGTATGGCCATGTTCGGTAAGAGAACTATCATAACATGCGATTAGACAAGTGCTGAATCTACTCAGGTGGGCACACTCACAGAGAGCCAACCGCATCCAGGACTTCTGCGACCTCGGTCTCTTGATCTCTGGGCGCCTCGGGTGCCTCCCGCTCTAATGGTCTCTTTAATTGCAGCAACTCGGGAGTAAGCAACGGATGTGTATCCCCAGAGCGGCCTTGATGAGCATCTGCGAGGGCAACTTCAAGATCTCGTACGCGCGTGGATAGGACCAATATTTTCTCGTGCAGGACCTCAGTGTTCGCAAGCACAAATCTGGATGCCTCTCGGTTCATACAAACGACTTTATTTGTCCATGCACACGCTAGTCACATACCTGTTTCCTCTTCCGGTGGTCAACGAACCTGGCGGTTTGGCGGCGATCAATACATTGTGGCACAAACACGGACGATCGGGCGACGAAACTTACCATCGGGACAAATGGCGGCACAACCCTTTTTGACGCAACTGGCGCATGGAAAGACTCTAGAACACCTGCAGCGCACGACAGGTGAGTTGGGGTGGACCGCACAGTGCTACGACGACCACGGACCTTAGCTTGAGACTGGTGGCGAGGGCGGGGTGAGCGGACTGAGAGGGAATGATCAAGCGGAGATGAGACTGACCGTCGGCATTCCGCACACGAGAGAGGCGCGCCCCGCTTTCTGTTCTTGTCGGTATGAACAGAGGACGCCATGGTGTTGGAGTCGCTCTTTGGTATCTGGACGATGGTGAGTACGACGAGTAAGAGACTGGCAGGCCTGGCTGGGCGATGACAACGCGCGCCTGGACGTCGCAGGTCGGAGACCCTGACAGGTCTGATTGGGATCCCACACTCTCTCGCACATCTCTTTCCCCCGACCCATCGGTGCTTTGCTCTCAACTTCACGGGCGCATCGCTCGAATTAACAGCTTGAATTCCTCTAATCCAGCTTCTGGAAATACGATTGTATGAAGGGTATATTACAGGCACAACACGGCTACATAACAGCCGCGCGCTACTATTATCAAAGGCTATCTAGCTAAGTAATGCTGTGTTCATGCGATACGTACAGGGAAAGGCATGTATATAGTCGTCATCGACATCCGAGGAGAGAAATAAACGTTCTAGTCTGTGTGGGTATCTGCAATTAAAGCGAGCTGTCCACATGCACCGGCTCTTCCACAACAATCTTTCGTGTCTGCACAGGGGAGCCAACTAATTCTGTGTGGGACTGCGCGTCGTCAAACGACTGAACCAAGATGCTTCCCGCAGGCAGCTCCGAGACAGGGCTCACCGGTTCTGCTGAGGAGTCGACCGATGATGCGTCTGAGCCATTGAACATGGGCTCTTGTTGGTGCAGATACGGCTCCGGGCGGTTGGCGGAAGATGTCGAAGAGATGCTCGAACGAGACGAGAAGAAGCTACCAAACTTCTTTGTCAAAGGAGGCGCAGTAACGGGTACCGGCGGTGGGGCACTAGGTATCGCGGGAGAAGCAACTGGGCTGTCCGCAGCCGGCGCAGGAGTGTTCCATAGCTTGAAGCTCCAGCTGGTATTCTTGCGGGAGTGCTCAACAGTAGCACTCTGCGGAGGAGGGGCTGCAGGAGCACTTCGGCCAGGGGGATGCATGCCGATGCTGTTCTCGGCAATGAACGTCCTCAATGCATTTGCACATGTTTCCGAAGCTTCCTGAGCCTCACGCGCCTCGGAGAGCTCAACCCGTGTTTCCTCCAAAGACTCCTTGAGTGCCGCCAATTCTTTACGCAGTTCCTCGACTTCAGAGGCGTCTGCGGTGGGAGGCAGTTCATTGGGTAAACCACGACCGAAGAATCCTGACATGCGCCTCGAGGCGCGATCCGTGGGTGCCGTAGGAGAAGGACCGCCGTTTACCAATTGCAGCGGCTCAAGCCGTCCAGCAGAGGATAGCGGAGGGCTGCCAATCTCGGTCCGCAGCGACCCTCCAGGCTCAGAGACCGAGGCGATGCGGCGATGCGAACCGAAGCCGGGGACGTTAGGCGACGCTGTAAGTGGGGCGAACGAGCTGCGTCTTGACGACGGCGGGCCCTGGAAACTGGAGGGACCTGCGCGAGATAAGTCCAGGGTCATTGATGCCCTCCTATTCTCCGTCTGAAGTCTCATGAGAGCACGTCTGTCCAAAAAATAAGTCCGGTTTCCGAGAATGAACCAAGAGGAAAGTGGAATACCTGCTATCCTCGAGCTTGCCACGCAGCATGGTGACTGCATCGGCCTCCTCCTTACTCTTCTCCGTGGCAATCGTAAGGTCTTGTTCGAGTTGGACGCAGCGCTCAGAAACTGTGTGCAGCGCGTCCTTGAGGTTGAGCTCGCGTTCTTGGACCTCGGCAAGGGTGTGAGCAAGAGCGTCACGCTCTCTCGACACCTCTGTCAACGAGAGCCTCAGCTGAGTGACAATAGATGCGAGGACGTGAGGATCAAGGCTCTGCGGCCGATCAGAGAAGCGGGTGTTGGGAACATCAGGAGAGTTGGGCAGAGAATCGATTTCGAGTTGCCGCTCGAGCTCAAGACTCAAGTCAATGGACGACGGCCGGTTTCGTGCTTCTTCATGCATCTGCTGTAGGTTCTCTTCCGTCGTCGATTCGTGCGTAGACATGTTTGTGGTGGTTAGAAGTGGGATGGGTTGCAAACGAGAGATTGGGTGGATATAGCCAGTGGGCGGATAGTAGCGGATAAACCAGTGCTAGCTGTGCGGGACGGCCTGCGAAGGTGAAGCTAGAGGCAGTGACCGAACAGATTCCAAAGCAGGGGTATGCGCACCACCTGGCCGACGTCTGAGAAGATGAGGGGAGGAGACAAAGTCGGGTGCAGGCTGGTTGGAGGTCGCTACAACCACCTTGAAGTCAATGCACGCACGGGCGTCTACGTGTGTTTCCACGTGGGCAAACACGAAATGCTTCCGTCGGCTGAGCAACCCCCTCGCAACAGGCTCGCAACTCTCATCGCTCAACGCAGGCAACAATCAAATCACCAACTCCTCAGCACACGACTATGAACTCTCCGTCAAATCCAAACAACGTTCTAATCTTTCTTTCACGACTATAGCGTACACAATAACTCTTGTCCAAGGCATCTACATACGGTTTAATGATATACAAGTTCCAAGTGGTCTCCTTTCTTTCTCTGTGAGCGGTGGTTTTGTGCGAATATCGGCGGCAGCGAGTGAGGGGAGTCTAATGACCGACAAGACGAGGTGAGATGGCCGCCAACCATGCTTACAAGCTGTCATGCGTGCGTCAACGCATCAACACAGATGACACCGTCGCGTTCGCTCCAGGGGTAGCCCCAAAGATGCAGCCACTCGCGTGCACCGGCAGCGAGGCGGGCCCGGGTCGCTGCAGGGGCAGAGTCTTGCACAACCGATTGCTTTTCTTCGTCCACAATGAGATACGCTGCAAATCCATCATCATCAGTCAGCTACCTGGACACAAACAAGAACTGATCGACAACACTCACCTAAACCAGCGAACTGATCGCGTTCCAGCTATGATAAGCAGCCTTTTGTGAGTGTTCTGTCATAGCCACGGCTGACCCGATCATCAACTTACAGCGAGCAAAAACTCCTCCACAACCTCCGTGGCCTCAGCCACCTGAAGACCATGCAGGTCAATCAACACCTCCGTGCGTTCCTCCGGGGTCAACTTCTTCCCCTCCGCCGCGGCCTGACTGGCCACAGCCTGTGCGGCGACTCCTAAGCACACGCCCAAACCCGCGCCACATATCTTGCCTGGAGCAAACGTACGATCGCCCGAGTCATCCGACCACACCGAGCTCTTCAAGGTCTGTTCTACGACCTTCGCACGCTCCCTAACAAGCCGCCCCGCGGCTTGAACAAGTTCTGCGCTCATCTTTGCGTTAAGATCGTGGCCTTCGCGGGTGAACCTCTTCGCAGCAGCTCCATCGCCCTTTTTCATCGCCGCCGCGGCGCGGGCGAGACTTTCATTCCTGGAAGCTCCTAGTTGCTGAGCTCTGTTGCGGTAGGCAGCGTACAAGCTCTTCACAGCATCCCCAGTGCCTATGTTAGGCAAAAGAGTCGGTGGACGAAGCTTGATCCTGGATGAAGGCCTGGGAGCCACCACAGCTGTATTTGTATTCAGCTCAGAGCTGCTTCCAAGGACCTCTCTCCGCGCGGCGATAGTCGCTGGATCCTTTGGCGTCGTAGCAGATGGGTGAGATATCTGGCCTTGCAGGCCAGGTCCAGACTTCTTGACGACTGCTGCAAACCGACCACGTCCAGCGTCATGCACAGAAAGGCCATGTGGTAGCTGATTGAAGCCATCTCTACGAGTCTTCGCGTTTACGCCCCCCGGGTGGTTCAACGCAGGGAATTCTTCAGGTGGTGGACTGCGATTCTCGTGCTCTCTACCGTTAAGGTGCATCCGGCCGAAAGCTCCAGGTAAGGTAGACGGGTCGATGTCCTTCGGAAGGTGATGTAGGAATTCGCAGTTCTCGCCCTTGGCGCACGTTCCTCGCAACCAAAAGCGGCACAAGGCACGCTCAAGGTCATGGCTGGAACGAGACAGTTAGTTTGACATGTATTCAACCACATTGACAGACGAAAGCCCACCTGAAACGACAATCCGCGCGCAAACACTCTCCAGCAAGGAAGTATCTACACACTCTATTACCTCCAGGAACCGGACGCCCGAATCTATTGCCTCTGAAACCAGGTCCAGTGTGTCCTCCTCTACCACGGAAGAAGCTAGCTTGTCCATCTCTACCAATGATGGATACTCTGCCAGCAGGCCCAAACTTGGGGTTTGCGGCGTTCGCTGCCTGAGACGCGACCTGTCGGTCTACGAGCCAAGACATGGCCCTATCGAAGTCATAAGCATTGGCCTCGAGCGCATCCTCTAACTCCGAGGGTGGCAAGGTAGAACCAAAGACCATGCTGAGTACGTCCAAGGGGGTCATGCCATCAGTCAGCAGCGCCGCCGTGTCCGGGTCGAGATCGCCAGAACCAAAGAGCTGCGAGTACTGCTCGTCTTGAGACCCGTAGAACCCAAACTGTGGATCATCAACTGAAGTAGACAACGAAGAGTTCGAGAGTGGTGAGTTCGACCATGGTGGCACTTCCTCCGCGGTATGGAAAGAGCGCGGAAGGATTTTCTGGCCAAAGGGGTCAAATGGATCGTCGTCGTCATCGTCGTCTTCACCCGGCCTCAGCGAAAGCCGCAGCGAGCTCGGTGTGCCTGAACGAGGAAGTAGGGCGCTATCGGGAGTGAGTGGGGCAGCGATTGCCAGTTTGGAGGTAGGGCGCTGCGGATTATGTGCCCAAAGATCAGGAGAGGGCGTTTGATCTCTAAGTGATGCCAAAGAACCAGGATTAGAAGAGGCAGAGGAAAGAGGACGGGGGATAGGCTTAAACTCGTGTGCTTTAGCATTCAATATACGAGGAGAGGAAAGAGGAGAGGCAGGAAGACTGGCAGCGAACTGGGCATGCTGCATTACAGGAGAGTGGCCTGGAGATTCAGTGCGGGCGGTCATGTAAGAAGAAGCCCTTTCTTGACCGACAGCAAGGGGAGAGGCGAGAGGTGTATGTGGCCGGCGAAACACCATGGCCAGGGGCGAGCTGGGCGCGGAGATTGGTGTCTCGGGACGAGGAACGAGGCGCGCCGAATGCTGAGAAGCACGCGAGGACGGTCTAGAGATGGGCCTCCGAGTCGGCGTGAGGAATAAAAACGGTACGCCGTCGAGGTCATCGCGGTGACGGTGCATGAGATCCAACACGTGTTGCGAGAGCTGGCGGTGGCAGCAGTCGTGAGTAGATTATTCGCTATGTAGCAGTACGTGCATACCTCTTCGTCGTCTATGGAAGGCCCAAAGCTGTCACGAATGAGATTCTTGAGGTCTTCTTCGCGCTCCGCGTCGAGCAAAGTGGCCACCCTGGCAACGAGAGCAGAGCTAATGCTGGCGGAGCCGCCTTCATAGTCATCCTCGTAGTTATCGAGAGGCCTGTACTGACGAGCTATCGCGGTGAGCTGAGCACGGGTGTGTGGAAAGCGAGGGGGAGCGGAGAGCTCGTGGGGGGTCGAGAGTGCGGGGGAGTCTGAGCGAATGTTATGATCAAAAGGCACGGTGATGGTGGGAGGAGCAAGCATGTTGAACGCTGCCCGACATGTACGACGACGAAGAAGATAAAGTAGAAAACAAGTAAGATACTTTGAGATTAGGGCAAACGCAGACCTTCGGGTCCAGAGAGAAAGCCTGGGTGTGGGTCCTGTGGGAGATGGGGGTCTCGGTCAAAGCACTCAGTGCGCTACCTCGACCACTCCCAATATCACACGCGTCTAGAATTACCTCCGCCCGCGCTCTCCACAATGTTGCCATAAATTCAAGAAAATAAACACAGACCGTTGGGTTGTCTCTTGGTTGCCTCTGAAGTTGTCTTGCCCAGCTCTGCAGCTGTTGCATTGCCTACAGAGAACTTGTTCGTCGTAGTGGGACCGGCGCCCAATTCTATTCGCAGACTGATCTCAGATTGCCGCGGCTGCTAGATCGCATAACGCAATTCGCATTAGCCTTCGACGAGCACAAACAAAAGTCAAACTCGAGGTTTGCCAGTTTCTTCTTCTTCTACGCAGCATCGACGCTGAACTTTGTGTTCACGAGATAGATCATGCAGCCTCATGCACCATATATTACTCAGCTAGCTGGAATACTACCAGAAGCGAGTAATGGACCGGGGGAACCGCTGCATCAACGGTACTACTACTAAACGCGATTCAAGTATGACATCCCGAATCCTGCCAGTTACCGGTATACTCTGACCCTCTGCATCGTCAAGATGAAAGTCCTCTGTTCAACTGTCGCAGCGTTGGTAGCAACCTCTACCTTAGTCACAGCAACACCAGTTGTCGCCTCGACCGCCCGACCTGCTTCCTCCAGCTGTCTGTGCACAGCTGGTAAAATACCGGTAGCGTTGGACGTCAAGCTTCCACTGGATCCGGCCCATGACCCTCTAAACACAACAAACACTCGTAATCTACGCACGACATTCGGTATCTACACCGTTCTATGCCAACCCACTCAAAGGCCACATGCAGTTCGAGGTCAGTAAATATATACCCATTACCCTAAAAATCAGCCAGTAAACTGATTGCGGCACCCTCTGGTAGATTACGTTCAACTCTTGCTTCATGGATCGACGTATACGACTCAGTATTGGACCTGGCCTTTCAATGGCTTCCAAAACTACTCCTATACCGCCTACGCTTGTGCAAAAGGACATACTACTGTCGCGTACGACGCCCCAGGCGTCGGTCTCTCCGACCGCCCAGCGAACTCCTCAGACATCCAATTACCCAGTGCAGCAGCTGTAGCGAACTTCTTTGCTCGCCACCTCAAATCCGGCCACCTCGTCGCTGCACTTGGCCTGCCGGCGCAGAGCTTCAAGAAGGTCGTAGCCATCGGCCACTCCCAAGGCTCCGTCGTCTTCAACTATGCTGCCGTGTCACAAGGGTCCAAAACGCCCTTCGACGCTCTCATACTCACGGGTCATATGCATGACCCAGGCTTCCTCGAAAGCACGAAGCTCGGCAAGCTCGCCGCACGGGACGTCGATCCCGCTCGCTGGGCGGACCTGGATCCGGGCTACATCTCGAGCCCCAATCGTACACAGTATTACCCACCTGACAATACGTCGTTCTCTGCGGACGTGTTGCGACTAGACGAACTCACGAAAGATGTCAGCACCATATACTACACGGACCAGGCTGCCGCAGTATACGTACCGGCTAAAGGGTTCACAGGCCCTGTCGTGCAGCTTGTGGGGAGCGAAGATCAGGTTCATTGTCTAAACGATGGAGACGGGTTTGTACCATGCGATGCCGTGGTGTTGCAGTCTTCCGAGGCACAGTATTGGCCGGACTCGAAGAATTTCACAGTGATCGTAAGGAAAGGGCAGGGGCACGACGTCAATCTGGATTTTGGCGCAGCAGAGACGTTCAGTTTATTGACTCGGCTCGTTGACCAGTTTACCCAGTAACCCCAATAACGATCAGAGAGTGTAGTTACGCAATGCGCATGCATTGAAATGCGGAGACACAAGGGCATTCTAGGACTACAAAAACCTGTACAAATCTTGTTTGCGATACATTTTGAACGAGAACATCATGACTTCCTAAGGCTACATTCAACTTATCTGATAAGACTCCGATCAAACATCCCACTGGATCAACACAACCTCCTCTGCCCAACAGCTCTTCGCCTCGTGTCCCTTTTCGACGCAACAATCTTTCTCGCACGAGAATATGAGACATGTTCCCCACTCCATGCCAGCTTTCTCGACGTCAGCGCCACCCTTCAACGCCTTCTCCACCTCCTTGCGCCTCTCCTCATCAGTCAGCTTTGTCTTCTCCTTTGCCTTGCCGTCTTCGGCTTTCTTCAGGACGTTGATCAAGTTTGGCATCAACTGACACTCGAATACTCGTTTGCCCTTGCAGTGCGGGCATGCAGGGATCGAAGATGGGTCGTACGTTCGTTTTGCAACGGGGACGACCATGGACCCCGGGTTCGTGACTGGTAAATTCGGTTTCGGTGGTGCAGGGAAGAGACGATCGAAGACCTTGTCGCTCGCGAAAGGCAACGGTGTACCGCCCATCTCGTATCTAGAGTAAATACCATTAGCACAAGTAATGTATGGATAGTGGACTTCTCTTTCACCTCAGACATTGTTCGCCCTCGTATCCAACTCGCTTTGAGAATCTCTCAAACGCGTGATCGATATCAAGCGAGTTTTCGTACCCTTCCATCGACCAGGTTGCATCTTTTGATTGTCCACCGCTCTCTATATCGTCCTCGTTTACTTGAGCGTCTTTGGGTATTTTGGGTTTAGGTGCAGGAGGAAGGTATTCTGCGACCGTCGAAAGGTAGAGAATGTCGTATGCAGGTACGGATGCCCATTCAGAAGAGCCAAGAGTTGTGGAAGCCATTGCTGTAATGAGAGACTCGTCTTCTTGTTCATCTGAGTCGCTGGCTCCCGAGCTAGCGTTATCGTCCCCATCGTCTTCATCGTCGCCACTACCCTCTTCCGCCTCCTCTTCCTTGGATTCCTCGGACTCGGGCTGACCAAAAATTGCAGAACCAAGACCAAACGGACTTGGGCCACCGCTCGACGCCTTCATCTATGTAGACTCGTGAGATACAAAACTACCATGGTCACAGGTTCACTCACTGAGAATGGGTTCGCCTTTGGAGCCGTCGTCCGCTTGGCCTCTTCTGCTGCCTTCGCCTTCGCCAGATCCTTCTGTCTTTGTTTCTCTTTTTGCTTTTCCAGCTTGGCAGCATACCGTTCGTTGAACCTCAGTCCTCTCCACGCACGCACACTGCCATCCGTGGTGATGAGGGTTTCATGATATATCAGTAGATTCAAAGTGCTGCATACCTGCCTTCCAGCTTCTGACATACACCTCTCGAACATCCCCAGACATACAACGCTCGATCACAAGGACTCTCTTCCATCGGACACCATACTTGCACGAGCAACTCCATTGGCGTGGAACAATTCTTACACAGCGCTGAGTCGAGGGGAGGTTCAGGGCTCGTTAAGAATGCCTATCAGCACAGAAATCGCGATGGGTCCGAGCAAGTGCACGGGTGGGAAGAAATGCGCGGACGAGAGCAATTTATGCGTTGCAATGAACGATGTATGGACAGAAAAATGATTGCATTGAATGAGGATAAGCGTACATGCACGTAAAAGAGAATGTTATCGTACTGGATGACCGCCAATCCTAGATACGGCTGCGTCAAGACGATCTGAAGCAGAGTCCAACGGCCCGTCTGGTATACCCAGCTGCACGGACGTCTCGATGTCGGACCCCTCCTCTTCGTCCGAATCTGACCATTCATCGTCGTCATACTGCGGTGCCATCGTGTTCGTGTGTATAGTGTCTGTAGAAGAGAAGCAGTCAGCAAGCGTACTTGAGACTATAACACATAGTTGAGAATCAGAAATGCATGAATGGTATATTTAAAGATGTATCGTCAAAGATGGCGACGGAAGAGGAAACCTCAGCCGTGCACTTTCAGACTCGTCATCTAAAAGGTCTCATCTTGTTGACAGAGCAAACCAGTCGATAATACTCACCTATGCTACAGGACCAGGGAGTAAATGTGTTGGAGATTGTTGTTGGAGAGAACGAAACGAGTGAAAACAATTTCTCGACATCAATCTCTTAGTTTATATCGAACAAACAAAGCCACGCGCATCGGGCGCTCCCCGCCCGATCTCTGCTATCATGGTAAGCAAACTGGAGACACCGGAATGACACTCATCATCCCCCGATAGTTATCGGACCAGTGGTAATATAATTAGGGGTATATAAAGCCCAATGCATTCTGAATTGACCGACCCAAAACTCTGAAAAATTTATCTACTCGTACACAAGGTAGGACCTCCATTAACTACCTACTCACTGACACGCTCTTCAAACACCAGACCATGCAATGTGAGACCAACACGATACCTCTGACATCCGCAAATCTCCACTACATCTGCGCACCGTACTGCGATACCAACTCCTGCCAAGTGTTCTGTATACTCTGTATGTTGTCCCCAGGCGAGTACGACCTCCCTAAGATCTCTGTCTCTGGCGACATCTGCACCACCTGAGAGAATGTGTTCTCCGGGCCAACATACCCGCTGTAGTCGAATACAGGGAAGTACTGTGGAAGCTGCTGCGGCGTCATTTGGTCTAGAGGAGAAGGCATGGGCTGGTTCGAGAAGGTCGTTGAGGAGAAGCCTGTGGAGATCGGTGCCATATCCGAGAAGGTGGTATGGTCGTACGAAGATGAAGCGACAGGTGATACTTGTTGATGGTGGACATGTGGTTGGTGTGAAGTTCCGGCGTGCGAATGTGACGCAAATGTGCGCAAGTACTCGAGGACCATCGGATGTGCCTGGCCATCGAGCTCGCGCTTGAGCGGGAACGGAACGATAGGATTCATGGTGGTGGGCGACAGCTCGGCGATCACAGGAGATGCAGACTTCTCCTTGTTGTTGGAGGCTATCAATCTTGACTTCCCTCCCAAAACAGACAGCTCGTCTTCACCCCCAGCTGGTGATGTGGGCTCCGAGTGAATGGGGTGCGCAGACGGCGGGGAGTTGCGGTATTGAGTGAGCGAAGCACGAGCCTTTTCGCGCAGATTGAGCATGATACGCTAGACGGATACAGTAAGCATCAGCATAAAGATACAGCATGCGTCAGCTATACTTCCGACTGAGATCGGAGGTACAGGATTCGTGTCACGTACCAGTGATGTTTCGGCATGGAAAATATGAGCTGTCCTTGAAAATAGCTCACACGCAGCATCCAACTGTAGCAAGGCAGATGGTGCTAGACTCATTGAGGGACATTTGGTCACGATTGAGCCCAAGATGATCTGTGGGGACACAACCGCGATCTACCTGTGAGCGCGATGACAAATCTCATGGAAGGAGATCGCACTCACGGAACACGAGAACAGATGCGTCCAAAAGAACCACATTCTCTCGGAAAGCTCCTTTAGCTGCGAATGTATGTTTCGAACGAGGGCCACAAGCGATCCAGCGCTGCGGTAAGCCGCGATGAACGAACTACCGTAGGGACTACCAAGCGGATCGTTCGAATGCTCGCTGATTGCCTTCGCAAAGAACCCTCGATGCATGTCTGAAATAGGTCGGTCAGCAGGCGACTAGCAAAGGAGTATTAACCCGAGCGGATCGGGAGATTCCACGTACAGAGTAGATCTAGACGGACGATGATGAGAAATGATGTATGTCAGCCCCCACAAGCTCAAACGAGTGTACACTGAGCAACACGTACGGGCTTCCCTGATCGCTAACACCAGATGTCGCTGCAGGATCAAAGGGACCGAATCATGAACAGCGCCACCACGCGTATCTGAATGACCGAATCCGGCAATTTGCAGGATGGCGGGAACGTGGAACCCTCGCAGCTTGCGGTCGAGCTGCAGGACTAGATTGTATGTGGGGACCTTGGCACCGAATGATTGGTCGTATACGCTGTTCATGCATTCAGACAGGAATCGGTGCTTCCACCAATGGACTGCGTGAGCAAACACATGAGTAAAGGTAGTTGGTTTGAGGTGGGAAAAATGCTAGTCACATGTCAGGTCTCCTCCAGGGTCCTCCGTGTACGGTTTCTTGCAATCAATATGGGACAGAGTGAACGACGCAGGCCGACCAAACGTGAATGACTATTCAAACAGCAAGTCAGGTTCACTTGATAGTTGCTGAGAAAGCTACACTGCATACCTGCAGGAAGTCGTATGAGTACAACTCCCAGAACGCCTGTCGACGTCTGTCGATTTCTGACGTCTCGACATCCCATCGTCCGGCGTCTCGATCTATTCAAATTCAATTCAGTATTAAGCAAACACTCGTGCGAAAGACAAGACATACGAAGACCCATCTAGAGCACAAGAGCCAGGCACATAAGCAACGTCGTCACAGGACTTTCTGGCAGTATTACTCACGCTGATTCCCAGCTTCACTGCAAGACCCATGAACGCCCAGCGGGACCCGACGCCACTCCCGTGTCGTTCAGACAAGAACATGTAGAATGCCATGAGATACTATATTTCATCAAACATCAAACAATCAGCACAGTCGATGGCAGGCGGGGAAGCGGGGAATCACTTACCAAAGCTTGAACAGCAGAGATCGTCGGCTGTTCGAAGATAGGACTCTGAAACAACGCCGCACGGGCTAGCATATGATACTTTTCTGCTTCGATGTTGTAGGCCTGACGTTTGATGTCCATGAGACTGCCGATTGCGAGCACCATGAACATAAGCCCTAGCTGATGCGAGAGATAGATGTCATTGACTTGAGGGGCTGCGTTGGGGTTATAGAATTGGTAGTAGACATGCTCGTTGAACTGCTCGAGGGACATGATGTTGTACCTGTGTGCAGATCACGTTAATAATGCTCGCTTGACGTTAAGAACGTATATCGGAATACTGACATCCACGCTGTGATTGCGGACAAAGTTAGCCCTGTTGCGAACGAAAGAGACCGCAGTAATTTGGTAGCTTACCTGCATGTTGGAAATAAATGTGTCGCAGATCCGCAGCTTCGTCTGCCGGCGGTAAGTACCAGTACAAGTGACGAAGTCGTTCGAGACGATCAGCTTCCAGCTCATCATTGGCGGGGACATTAGGCGCCACAGGGAAGAGCCCAGCAAGTGACAAGATTTCTGGAGGCAACAAGTTTTTCAAAGCAGCAGCGCGATCTTCACGCGGAAATTGTCGCGGCTCTTCCTGCTGCTGCTCCTCGTTCTGCAGTGAAAGATAGATGAGCGATTACGTCCGGAACGCGAGCCGGAACGCTGTGCGTACCTGGAGGAAATACTGTGTAGATAGAGAGCCGTGAGATGAATCTATCGCCAGGAGCATAGCATCGCTGACGTACGAAAGAGCCAGTTGCCTGCCCGAAGTAGCTTGTGCGGCCGGTGTCGCTGATTGCGAGCGACCCGAAATGTTCTACGACATCACCGTTCTCGTCGCCGTTGGCAGCCGTGGAACTGGCTCCTAGCCCTTCCCTTTGAAGAGGGGCCTTGATGCGAAGTAGGTCTTCGGTTAGAAGGGGATGTGTGTCTTGGGATTGTGATGCATGGGAAGCGCGCAGGCCGTCTTCGAGCTCACGCACGCGAGTTGAGAGCTCATTGATCTTCTCATGGAGATCCTGGGTACTTGCAAGTACAAACCGAGTTGCTCTGCTGTATGATAAGCAATGAAGCTAGAAGCATAATAAAAGGGCAAGTACCGATTGCCCTTGCCCGTCTGCAGCGAACCTTTGTGGAATAGTCAGACAAGCGCCTGTGTAGATGGGCATAGGTACGTACCGTCTGGACATATCGCAGCACAACCTCTCTTCACGCAGGAGCCACAGGGGATCTGACGGTCACAACGGAGCTTCAACCTGCGAGGACTTTGTCGGTGGCCCGGAAGCGAGAGACGAATGAGTCGTCTTACCTACGACATTCCGCACAAGACAGACGCGTAGCTCCTCGTTTACGTTTCTTTGGTTCTCCTGGTGGCTGGCCTGGACTGCCGTTCTGCTGGGGCGCTGTGGGGACCTCTGGCGAGGACATCGTCGGCGGGGATGGCGGTGGTTACGAGGAGAGGGCGAGAAGGGTGGCGGCGAGCAGGAAGCTTGAGAGATATCTTATACGCACACATCCCTCAGATGACAAGCGGCAGATGCGATCCACCCTATTCGGCAAGTTCCTCCCTTTGATCCCAGTAATTTTGATGCGCCCTCTTCCCGCTCTTTCCTCTGCCCACGGTGTATCACACTTCACATTGATGTCGGTGAAGTGACCCCACCGACCTTCTAGCTGCACCTCGCTGTTTCAACGAACTCGCACTGAGCCTCCTCGTCACCCCACGCAGGACACAATCAGCGTCTACATAAGCGCTTCATGCCAGATTACCTAGCGCTGGATCATCATGTCCAACTTGAAGAAACAGGCTCTGACCTCGTCCAAGGCCTGATGGAGAAATTGTATTTGGAACGGGGCTGCTGTTCGCACCCACGCAGTCTGATAGACACCGGAAACTAGTGTCGAAAATAGCCGCATGTTCATGATGCGGCATGCCGCTATGGGTAGTACTTATACCTAGCGGGCTTTGCCTCCGAGTAAGTTATCTTATGTTGGTATCGAATCTATCGATACTCCGGGAGATGGAAGATCATGCCAGTATGTCTTAGCCGTAGCCGTAGTATAATACCGAAGAGGCCTATGTCAAGCGTCATAATACATGAATCTCATCGCTCTGGTATGCGGTGTACATCATTGTATGTACTTGTAAGTGATATACAGCCTACTAACTTGAATGTCCCTGCTGCGTAGTTGCAGTTGTACAGGGTGTTGTCAAACGAGAAGATGCTCGGTGGGCCCCACAGCACTCCCGTGAAATGCAGCGCTGATAGACGACCAATTACAAGGCTTCTTCGTCCTTCTGCTGACTATGATTCAGGTCATAGGGAATAGATGATCGTTCGACTCAGGGCTTCGGTATTCGTACGGTCTATTGAATGGGCTGCCTCATGCAGTCAAACGCGGAATAGTAGGGAAACGTAGACACACAGGTGGCTGGTTTCAGTATGTAGGACTCTGATCTATTCTGAGACATGCGGGGTATATTTACCAGCTGCGACCTGTTGCAAGTGGTCGGCCTCGGTGATCTACACCTGGTACCTTTGTAATGTTCAGGCTAGATAACCGGCGATATCTCACTCGACACCCATCACCTCAGCATCGCCGTGCCTAGGTGCATGGTCTTAATGATTGTCCCACACGTGTGGGGGTATGGATGTGGATAGTTACGGTCAGTAACCTCAAAGCTGCCTCACTTGGTACACGACCAGAGAACACAGCAGCCTTCCAGCTTCAAACGTTGTCAAGAGATCTATTTCAAGGGCGCTTAATATCTCAAACAACATTTATTCGCCGAAACTATCGTCCGGAAAAGGCAATGACAGCATCCTCTACGGGCGCCTTTCCCCACAAACGCTTTGCCTCTGCTCAACGTCGGCCACATCGCCCCCACCGTCCTTTGCAACCCGCCCACCGTTCTCACCTCCACGCTCGCTATCCTTAACACCGTCAACACATACAAACGCAACGCTGGAGACCATGCCAGGCTGCCGAAGCTCAGGGGGTGCATCTAATTTCAGTCGAGGACGTCCGGTGCGTGGCCGTATGCATATGCTTCCGTCCTTCCTTCTGACGGAACCAACTTCTCATTCTAGGTCCAGCGCAAGGTTGTTGTTTGCGGCGACGGCGCGTGCGGTGAGCTTCGATTGCTTTCTAACAGTATCATGTACAGGAAATTGACCCGTTATCGGGGGCAGGGAAGACGTCATTACTCAATGTGTTCACGCGTGGATTCTTCACTCAAGTCTAGTCAGTCTCCTCCCCTCCAACTCGCAGTCGCACTGAGTACTAAGTATCACCATCTGTTAAACAGTGAACCGACGGTGTTCGAGAACTATGTACACGACCTATACGTCGACGACACACTAGTCGAGCTCAGTTTATGGGACACTGCTGGTACGCCTCCCACCGTTCATCTCGTCGTGCGAAGCACACCTCTGAGTGTTCTAGCGCAATCTAGGACAAGAGGAGTTTGACCGTCTGCGGTCACTAAGTTACGCGGAAACGCATGTTATCATGCTATGTTTCTCTGTGCGTGTCATTTCCCACGTTCTGCTCTCCCCATCCTCACTCTCTAGTCTGTGTGTTGCAGGTGGATAATCCAACATCGTTGGAGAACATTGAGGCAAAGGTGCGTACATTCAAATTGCATACGTACTCGCATACCGAACGAGTGGTTAGTGGTTAGAAGAAGTACTTGAGTATTGTCCAGGTGTCAAGGTATGTCTCCAGGCCCGTGCTACCAGTTAGACGTGTTTCTCACACATACTTCAGCTCATCTTGGTAGGTACGTAATGTGGAAATCTATCATAGCTATCACATTAACCCCGTGCACCCATAGCCCTGAAATGCGACCTAAGAGACGATCGAATGGTACAAGACCGACTGGCTCGTTACAACATGCACACCGTCCAATATGAAGAGGGCCTCACAGTAGCGCGACGAATACGAGCGTCACGGTATCTTGGTACGCACGATCATACTTTGCACTTCTGTCCTCTCATTTCTTGCCCCTTCATTTCAGAATGCAGTTCCAAACATAATCGCGGCGTAAACGAAGTATTCTACGAAGCAGCCCGCGTCTCACTAACCACGAAAGCGAAAGGCGCAGGTGCCTACGGCGGGCGTGGTAGTGACGGAAGTAGTTGTGTGATATGTTGACCCTTCACGATCATGTCTCTCTGCTTTCCACTTCTCTCTCTCTCATGGACATTGTTGAATACCATGCTATCGGACGCTCTGGGTTTAGGCTACATACCCATCATGCACTCGCGTACACCCTCCTTTCTTCTTTACCCTACTTGTACCACTGATTCTTGCATTGTACACTGCCTATCCCTACCCACACACTCTTAACACGTCTTTTGGGCTACAGACCCGACGTTTACTAATGCCAACCTTTCTTCGTCATCTCGTATCGTGTTATGCGCAGTGCCATCACACGTAAAGTAGGTCACAAAACTCCGAGTGTATGAATAGGCATTATCAAAACATGGACAACAAAACGTATGAGGCATTACAAGTGCGTTATATACAAAGACCAACGACAGACTGAAAGACACGCTGCGGGACTCTAAAACGTTGGGAAGCCAGTGAAGGTCTGTCGGACGTGGTCAGTTTCATCGTATGCTACTAACTCGGGCCAATGACTGCTTACTGGAGGGACACCCAGAGGCATGCCAGTTCCATTCACCATCGGCGGACCTTGTTGAGGGTAGCTAAAGAGTGATTTTTAGCCGAACGTTCTCATCCTCAAGTATGTAGACTCACCCATTGCCTTGCGTGATCATCAGCCTGCTACCGAAGGCAGGGTTGATGATAGGAGCGTCGGCCTCCTGCTGCTCCTTTTGAGTCTCCTTCTGTGAGCGTTCCTTAACCTCCTTCTCCAGAGTAGCCAGCTATCGTGTGCCATTAGCTTGCTTTCCAATAATCAAATAAAGAACACTTACTCGGTCAATCAGAGAACGCTTCTTCTGGATCTTGTACGGCATGTAGAAGTCGTTGAGACCATGCTGCCATGACAACTCCTCAACGACGTCTTCACGTAGCAGGTCGAAGCAGATAAACAGCATTGCAGCGAAGCACTCCTTGTGGCCGATCTCGACGAAGTATGTGAGCAAGTCCTCTGAGACTTCGGTGGTCGCGGAGGTAGCTGCCGTGATCATGGCATCCTTGTACAGCTTGTCCTGCTTCGAAAGCGTAATCGACTCTTCCCAGCGAGCGTTTTTCTGGACATCGAGTTAGTACATTGATGAAGTATTAGGGTGATGACCAACTCACCTTGTAGAGATGAGCAGCAAGTCTTCGGAACTCGAGCAGCTCGTGCTTCTCTAACCGCTGAGCAAGGTTGATGTTGTTGAAGTTATCGAAGCTGTCTATTGAGTCACGAAGAGTCTTGTAGTCTTCTTCCTCGATAAGCAGATCGTTGTACGCGTCGTTAACGGCTTCGATATTAAGCTGAGAGGTTCGTTCAATGTCAGCACATCGTTTATTGAATGTTTGGGTTTGACTTACATGCTGCACGGCGATGAGGTAAGAGCGGATGAGGGGAATATGGTCGATCGCCCTGAACATCTTGACGACACGAGTATGATCGATACGGGGAATGAGGACAGTGAGGAGGTCGGTAAGAAGAGTGGGTTGTTCTTGGAGGTAGAATGTCAATGCTTTATAGTAGCTGTACCGTGAAACTGTTAGTAAATTCTAAATGCGAGCAAAATATTTGAGCATACATTTCGATGTTGGCGACTCGAACGACGACGTCCTTGAACTGGTTGTGCTCCCAAGCATCCGCAGAACGCTCGATCATTGCAAGAGCGGCATTATCCTGCGAAGGAATTAATAAAATGACAACACAAAATGTTCGGTCGACTTACAAATTCATCGTACTTGATGTACAAGAAGACGAGTTCCGGCCAAAGGTGAGCACGTTCAGCAGCCTTGATAACCTTAGGGATGTTGATACGGGAGACGAAGAGCTTCAAGTGCTCCATGACTGGGGGATCGCATCAGTAAGTTGTAACAGCAGAACTGTACGAGTGGCACGTACGCTTCTCTGGCCTGTACTTGCTGTATAGTACAGACAACTCGGTGAAAATACCCATCTATATTATATGATCAGTGTGAAGATCGGAGAGTGGCTCCAGTATGGCTTACATGAGCACGCTCCAAGCTCAAACCAGCCTCAAGGAGAGACAAGATCTCATCGAAGTGACCCTTTCGCTCATAAGCTTGCACAATGGCAGGAAGTTCTTCAGCATGGACAATGATGTTGAGACCACAAATTTGGGCCTACGGAAGCGTTCAGAGTATGATCTCAATATCCTATGATGCACATACCAATCGGAACTCGCCCTTCTCCAAGCAAGCCGCATGAACTTGCTTCCAGACCCTACAAGAGTTATTAGTATCCGGTTCCTGTCAGTAGAGGAATGTGACGTACTGGGTGTTACCAGCCTTACGAGCACTCTCGACAGCACCCTGGTTCTCACCAAGGTAGATGAGGGTGGTTGCAAGACGGGCCCAGTTAGAGATACTCGTGAAGAGCAACTTGGCAGCTTGGTAGAGTTCGTCCTCGAAACACTTTTCTCCGACCTCAAGGATGTCTGCGACATTGGTCAAAGCCAGGAAGTCCTCCATATCATGGAGACGATCGGTCTTCGCGTAGGCATACGCCAGCTCGGTGTCCACCTTGGGCTCGCGAACGTGCTTTCTCGCCATCTGGAGATAACGAACAAGATCATCGTGCTTGCCAGCGCGGTTCGCAATCTCGATGACCTCGGCGAAGTTCTGCGGGTCCTGAGCCTTGATGTATGAGTCTATTGGAAAATAGTTAGAATGCAAATCATCTTATTGTAACAGAGATACGTACCGATGGAGTCCTTGATACGCAGACCATCGAGTTGAGCCTTCGCAAGACGACTCCATACTTCAGGCTTGTTAACCTTGGTGGCGTACTCAACACCGCGGTCAAGGGAAACGATGTGCTCGACCAAGACGTTAATTGCCGCTTCGTGGTTCTCGTACTTCTTGTAGATGAGGAAGGCTTCTTCGTACAGGCCGTGGTCGATCGCGATCTTGGCAATCTCGTCCGCATTGTAGTGCTGGAGCTTGTCGATGTAGCCAACAACCTTGCCCTTGTCCGCACGGATGGCAGTGAGCATGAGGAGGTTCTGGAGGTTCTTGTTCTCGTTGAATGGCGAAGGCTCCAAAATAATCTTCTCGAGCAGCTCGATGAGCTCGATGGGAAGATCAGCTGACAAGAAGGCCTTGACAGTGATAGAGACATCATCGGGATCGGTTGACTCAGGAAGGGCGGTCGCAATAATCTAGTAGCAAAGTCAGTCCTGCGCTCGTAGCACCTCTCAAGGGTTACACACCTGGTCGATAAGCTGGCGACGATGGATGTTGTCACCGACAAGAACCTGGGCCCACAGCTCCGGCTGGCGACGCTTGACGAGATAACGAGCCTGCTGCTTGAACATAGAGTTCTCGTTGGTGATGGCAATAAGCTCGTCATCGCAGAAGCCCTTTGCGTATGCAATGTAAGCCAGGTAGGGGTCTCGCTTTTCGCAGAACTTTCCAACTACGAGTGGTTCGTAAAGCTGAAACATAACCGTGAGCTGATACTGAAGAAATGAAAACGAAGTTTTCAACGTACGTTGTTTTCCTTCAAGAACTGCTCGGGGTTGTTGTTGCTGTCGATATAGATCTTGGCAAGGGCGTTGAAGACAGCTGGGTCCTGGCTGCCGGCCTGAACTCGGGCCTCAAGCCATGGGAGAATGAGCTTCAGGCGGTTACGGGTTTCAACCTCGTGGACGAGCTCGTCGATGGCGAAGTTCCCGGGGACGGATGCGAGCAGGGACTTGATACTGGTCTCATCACAGTCAACATCCAAGAGACCACCAACGACCTGGGGAGTTCGGACAGAGTTGACGCGCTGCACGTAGACCTCGATGAAGTTGAGCAGGCCGTTCTGGTAGAGGTACAAGACGAGATCATGGACGAAATCGAAACGATCGCAGACGATGATGAGAGGGAGCTGGTCGGAGAGCTTGGCCTCCTTGAGGAAGTTCTTGACCTTCTCCGGGTTGTAGAAGTTGCTCTCCCTGCAGATACGCTCGACCTCACGAATTTGACCGGTGCGAGTGGCAGCCTGAATGTACTTGAAGTGAACCTCTGGGTCCTGGCTAATGTTGACGATTGATCCGAGATAGTAGTAAAGACCTAGACAATGCTTTAAGCAATCATGCTCACTCGAGGTTTCTTTATTTTATTACTCACCCTCGAAACTCTTGAACGACTCAAACATCTCAATGAGTTTGACGGGGCCGAGAATATCAGAGTACTTGGTGGCAATCTGGACGACAACTTGCAGGTTCTGGCGGATGTTGACACGGAGCATTTCTTGCATACAAGCGAACGATTGCTCAGTGGTGAGCTTGCTGAAGTAGTTAACCAGCCACTGTATACCGGCGTCAGCATATGATAATATTGCACGATACAAAGGACACTTACATCAGCCGGGAACGCAGTAGCGTGCACAATGACACGCTTAATGTCTGCAATATCCTCGTAGTGTTCAAGAGCCTAAGAAACGATCACGGTAAGTCGCTGTACATTTAAGTAAAGTAAAGCTTCTTACCCTCTGGAGCAAGCCAGCCTTCTCACAAAGGTTTGCGATGCGAGGGCGGTCGTAGTGGGTGAACATCTCGTTACCGAGAATGGCATCTGCAACCTGAGGAGCGTGCACCAAGTTCATCTCCAAAAGACGCGTCTGAAGGTGCCCTTGCTCAGGCTTGTTGTCCTTGAGCGCATCGAGCAAGAATGAAGTCGCGGGCTGAATCATGTTCTGAGACATGAAGATATCTACGACCTGATGGCGATATACGTCAGAGATCGTGATTGAGTCATATAACCGTGTACACATACCCGCTCAACATCGACGAGGGGACCGTCTTCATTGTTTACGAGCTGAGCAGCGAACTCAGCTCCCTTCTCAGGGTTCGTGCGCATGATGTGCTGAAGGAGACCAATGAAGTCCGGCGTGTATCCAACCTTCTTCGAGTACAGAACGATCTTGTCCGTCTGGCCAGTCTCAGCGAAACATGCAATGACCTTGTTCGGGACATTTGCACGCAGATACACACTAAGCGCCAGCGTCAGGTCGTGCAGGCGGACGATGTCACCGAGCTCTTCGCTGCAAGTAAGCTACATAGAATCGTGAGTAAAAGCAGTGGCAAGGCAAAATCTGTTGCGTACCTTATTCTCCTTGAGCCATTTCTCCAGAAGCTGCTTGCGGCCTTGTTGCAGGACGGGCCGAGCGAGCTCAACAGACTCCAGATGGTTGAGCTCTCCTTTCTCCAGAAGAATACCGAAATACTGAAGGATGGGAGAGAGGCCGCCTGGTGGTGCAGGGGCCTGCTTGAAAGATTCAATGACCTGGGCTGTACGCAGAATACCCTGTCGATAGAGCGGCGTAAGCAGTGAAGTTCATGCGACGAGAGATACACGCACCCTCGGTGAGTTCGCAGCAATCTTAGCTGCCTCTCCAAAGTTGCCAGCCTGGAACAGCGCCTGGTACTGCTTGATGTATAGGTCATCGGCACCAGGAAGGTTCGCGCGGCTCGCCAGCTTGAAGGCCAGCTCCGTATTGTTAAGAGTCGTCAGAATATAGGGGATCACTGTGCTCTCATCCACATTGACACTGAGGACTTGACCCTTCTTGTTGACACCAATGATACCGTGCGTCGTCTCGTATTCGGCGGTGACGAAGATGGTTTCACCGGAAATACGGTTCATGTAGATGCAAGCGCCCGATTCGAGGTCGTAAAGGTGAATGAATCCGTACTTGGTGACCAAGTAGACGATGCCGTGCTTCTTCGAGACTTGCATGGCAACGGGGAAATCGTTGGTGGCTTCGGGAGGGAAATACACGTCCACAGCCTTCTTCGTGAACTGAGGATCGGGTGCTTGATGGTCGATTTCAACGACATGTAGCTGGACAAGCGTCAATATAACATCGTCTACAGATTCGCTACGACACAAACCTTGGCACCAGTGGCCGTCCTGACTGAGAACGTGAACAACTTCGTGGTGTGTTGGTGGCCATCGAGTTTCAGTTCAGCGAAGCTGGCTGCGTGTCCCTCGATTGGCTGGCTGACGCCTCGGTCCCTCGAGTATAACTGCATCGAACCCTTGACCTTGAAAGCCGAAGGGTTTGTCGTGTTTCCTGAGATACCGACGAGAACCAACCACTTCTCGTCCGCGCTCGCACGGTAGTTGATGATCTGGGCCCCTACAAGTGTCGGATGTCTGTCGAAGATCTTCTGAGGAGGGGTGGTAGCGTCGGAAATAGACCAGTGGTAGACTGATGTATCCGTAACAAGACCAATCGTGGTGTCCGAGATCCACTTCCAGAATACGACGTCCGAGTCGTTAACGTGCGACTTGACCTTCTGCTTGGTCTCGATATTGAATATCTGTAATGTACGTCCAGCTGCAACACATAATCATGGTGAGCGTTGCGAACGCGATAGGCTCTGGCAAGTCAACGTACCTTTCAAAGCAAGAATCTTCTGGTGTGGGTGCATTATGGCAGAGTCCGCCGTGATAGGTCTCCGTAGGACATTATTGGCATCGGCAAGGTCAATGATGACAACCTGGTTCTGCTCGTTGACCTTCTCTCGCACACAAATAAAGTGATCCGACTCTAGGGTCAGTGTCTAGTTATGCAACCAATGCGCCGTTAGTTTTGTACTCTGTGCAAGATAATGCGCTCGGGTGACGCGTAAGGACGTGGACGTACCTGAAACGATATCGAGGCTGGCTGGATACCCAAGCTGGAAAGCTGCAGGTGCTCGCAGAAAGCGATAGGTTTTGATATGTCCGCCATGGTTTGTGTGCCAGACAGATAAAAGAGGGAGAGAGGGACACGTCGGGGACGTGGGGGTCGAGGTCGTTGCGGTTTGAAGGTCGAGTTGATGGCTCTTTGCGGTGCGCGCCTCCCTCGCAGGCAACCTCCATGAACAGGCGCCCGCAGTTGCTGCGTACAGCATCGCTCGACGCCAACTCACATCCCAGAATATTGGATAAATAATGTACATTCTGTGACTATGTAATGTATAGTAGTATCTAAGATAAGTTTCTAGGTGCCTATTCCTCAGCCAATGCCAATGCCTGCTCGAGGTCATCCTCCTCCTGCAGGACCGCAGCTGGTATAGCATTCCCATAGTATACTCTCTGTACGACAATCGCTGGAATATTCGCTTCAGCGTGGGCGGTCATAAATGAGACAGATGAAGGTCCTTACCGAAATCAATTGAAAGCTGGAATATCGCACATACTTTGAACTGCAGAGGGTTATTCTTCAAGAAGAAATATACAGCCCTATAGCAGTCCGATGGTGAATAGAGCCCGTATATATGTATCACCGCACTTACTTGAAAGCATCTCCTCCGAACCATCCAAGAAGGGTTGACATACGGAAACCGTATAACGACTTCTGCTTATAATTACTGCGCAAGCATCAGCCAAAAGCACGTTAGCCGTGATATACGGGTAAGACTCGCCTAATGAGCTGCGGTATTGGTAAAGTACTTTCCAGTCCCAAAGCGACGTATCCAAGAATGGCGGTGTATATTTCAGAGCGTCCGAAAATGAGGAACAGTATAGCTTGACATAGTCTTTGGAATGCACAACGTCAGTATACGCTTGTCATAGGCGAAAGGGATGCACCGCACATGAAGCCAGCCAAGAACTCAATATATTGAGTATAAGTCGCCCATTGCCAGAACGAGAGCGGGCGTGTCGACGTTCGCAAGTTCTCAGGGCTCGAGGTCGGACGGTATTTCAGACAGATATACAACAAGGCCAGCTAGAAACATACATGTCAGAAATGCAGCGATTTGCAGTATAATTCAAACTCGTACCTGTGCCACAATCATGAACAGTGACTGGAACAGTAGCGCAAACTCAAAGCGGTCTCCCAGCCAGAAGAAGCATCGAGTGATATTCGCCACTAGCCTGAAAACGTAACCTTCATGATGAGCACAGGCCAGGTACTATCCTTCCCGAATACACTCACAGGATAGCACAAACGTCCCTGGAAAACCCCGTAGAGTCTCTGGAGACACTGGGTTAACACGATCGCCGGTACACTGACATTTCTCGACCACTCACTTCTTCTTGATGATTGAATACGCTTGGTCAGCGTACACCAGCGGCGGGCCCACCGCCATACCGACAGATGCCACCGTTGAGAGCCATGCTGCTACCATGGCCGAAGGTCGTGGTGGTCGTGCGGGAAGGGTGAAACTGGCACCTTGACGCGGACTCGTCATGATCATTTCATGAATTGATCGCGCCCGACTGCGGCGTTACGACCTCAAACTGCGTTCAGCTGTAAGCTCACCAAGTAGATTTTGGCCAAGTCTGCATGTAGCAGAAGGTTGTTTAAGTAGCTGAGCACCGTGCTCCTATGCGTCACTGGATTCTGGCAATCGAGAAAGCCAACGTTCAAGTCAAAGATTAGTATGAGGTCGGACTCGGAGCGCTGGTGCCAAGTAATCAGCGCTCAGCACCCGAAGGTATATACCAAGACGCAGGCAGTAGGTAATTAATCTGAGTAGCACGATAGCATTGAACACGATGTCTAATATGTCTAGTTATGTCCATAGTTTCAAAACCTTCTCAATATAAGCGCAATCCAACCATTGAAATCATCAAGGTAACTTCAATCAGCACGCGGGTACCGTCAATGGAATCTTCACCGTTCGCTATATACCGTGTCAGCACATAGAAGCGATAGAGACAAGACCATCGAAACACTTACAGCAAGACCCTAACGTAAACAGCGCCTCAGTAACATCCTTCCACACAAGAGTAGCATGGACTTACCGATAGACTAGTCTCCTTATACTTCACACTCATATCCGCCGCCGTCAGTCTCATGGCCTCAATAGCTTCGTCCAGCGTAACGCTATAAACATTCTGGCTGGCCATAGAGAGTTGAGCTGCTGTGACGGCTTTTACGGCTATCGTGATGCATGTCAATGGCAGCACACATCAGGCTACATGATACACACCTCCGAGACTGTTTCGCTCCTATGTAAAGGTTACACTTCAGTAAGTATCGAGGGAGAAGAACTGGTTGCACGCACAATGCATGGCACTTGTACCAGCCCATCGATTGGATCGCATGTCAATCCGAGGTTATGCTCTAGAACATAACCGTCAGCCAGCTCGCCTCGAGCCACTCAAACCTGCAAACTCACCAATACCGATTTCTGCCGCCTACGTTATCACAATCTGTATGAGCAAATAATCTCCCACAAATTAGCACTGCATTACCTGTAGCACAGTTTCCGGATCGGCTAATGCAATAGGTCAGACTTTCTCCAAGGCACGGTGACAGTGTAGTACTCACCCCCCATACACGCTGCGAACCCTGCGCTGGCCATCGAACATGCGACTGGAAGCACGTTAGCCTCTGAACTTTAGACCCAGAGTGACAAATCTGACCTCCAACTTCTGCCTGACAACCTCCTTCTGCAGCCGAAATAGTACTTCCTCTCTTGAACAACATTCCAATGGCCTTAGATAAGATCATCAGATGAGCAGAAGTACTCGTTACGAAGGTATGAGGAACTTACTGCAGCCGTCAACAGGAATGTTTCGATCGCCTTGTCTGGATCATCACTGACAAACTGAGCAGCATTAGTCAATACAGGATGGCGAAACATGAATAACTGTGGGCACTCACTTCGACTATGTACTTGAGTACAGCGGGAATGATGCCTGCAGCACCGTTCTACGGAAACCATCGTGAGGAACATGCAGGCATTAGCAAAGTCACACTTACTGTGGGGGAAGTGACAATTCGCCCACCACTCGCGTTCACCTCATTCACTGCAATAGCATAACACGACAGGAAGTCCATGGCAGGAATCATTGTCTTACGCTATTCTCAAACGTCCTACAGTCAGTGTCATACCTACCAAAGGCTGAACGCGAGAACTTACCGGAGGCATGGGCAAAATAGGATGGTTGAACGAGCCTGTGACCCTTGTTGGACGCAGACCGCGGCGTATTGGCACACCAGTCTCTGACATAGTTTCTGAACCCCTTGCAGACCTCCCGTACTCGGGCTCTGGACCACCTTCATGGTGTTCGGGGGAATCAATGGCTCTTGCGGATGACATAGAAGGCGCTGCGATTGACGGCCCTCTGGTCCCTTGAGCGACGCTTGGGTAGAAGCTTAGTGCAGGAAGCCGTGAGTGCTAAATTCGAGTAAAGTATAAGACGTTTAAGCTTACCCGCGCATAAGCCGTCGATAGAGTATTGGTGCTCGTCGTCTAAGTCCAAGACGGCCGGGGAGTACTTCTTCAGCCGAAGACACTCCTGTTCGTATACAGTCGTCCATAACAGTCCATATACGCATCAACTATATAGAACAATGCGCCATAAGTATTCGGATGTCCAACAGCGCAACGAAACATGCCTTCTGATTAATCTCGTCATGCGAGTAACCAAAATGTAGCTCGTTATCGTACACGATCTGAGCAATGGTCATCTGGATGCAATATGTCAGCATACCTGTCGAGGGTTCAATGTGAACCACTTACGTTATGTTTCTTTGTCAATGCCAGCAAACTGTCGCCAGACTACCCAACATTGAGTGAGAAATGCATAGCGTTTGTTTCAAAGAAGGGCCCTACCGTGAATGGATATGGTGGTGGAGCAGGTTCGTCTTCCCCTAACGTCTCCCGATCCACATGTGAAGTGCCTGTTGGATCGGAAAGACTGTGTGTCTGGCTCAAACGCGCTCCATGCACGCTACTTTTATCGACACCCTTGTAGAACAAGTTTTCATCGACTAGAACTATTTTAGAAACCAATCGGATCGTTTAAAGGGTGTCCTTTACCTTTCGTTTTCTCATTGACCACGAATCCACCTCCGACGCTGCGCTATGTCATGGGACGGCGTATGATAGTCAACATGAATCGACTCACCTAAAATACTCATTTGTCGCTAACAGCTCTCCATCCTCGCCGAACACCGAGAAGCGCATTCCGTTTGGGTGAGTCTTCAGCACTTGGTCCCATCGCCACAGCATATCTCGGTCCATGTCATAGTGGATATGATGATGCCCGTTTAGCATCAGAGACTTGTTTTCCAAGATAGCTGTGTAGCGAGACGGGATTGTCCCTGTGTCGATGGTTTCGGGGTCGGAGCCTGTCACACAGATTATTGGCATCCGGAAAAATATGGGATCAGTCAAGCTGTTACCTTCTAGACCGAGAAGGATGGCTTGAGGGGTGTGATGCCTGACAAACACTGGCTAAGCCACGAGTGTAGTAGAGTCGGACTGGTTTGCGTACCCTTTACCTGATGTGCTGCGTCAGATACTGCTACATGGTGTAAACGCGATGGGTATCAACTAACCTGTTGCGGCTAACGATCCATAGCTGCATGGCTTGTGGTATCGATATCATCTGCCCTCCTGGATATGCATGTGTTCACTTACAGAGTGATCTTTACCATCTTCACCTGGGAGTTCGCGCTTCAGTTAGCGTTTTGCCTAATGCTGAGCATCATTATAACTCGCCTTTTCAAGAAGGCCGAGCTCTATCAGGTCATTTATGAAGATCCTGCCCGCTCGCATCGGCCCTACTGTATGGGACGAGCTGGGACCCACTGAGAACAGATAGAAGTTCAAGGTAAGTATATTCACGGCGAATTTCTTATATTGAAGTCCATGAACTTACCTCCAATACTAAACAAATCGAATGCGGAGATAACAGCATGTTCATGCTGCTCTCTGGGTTTATCCAAGGAGCTGTACCCATCGGCAGAGACGACATCACTGTCTTCCTCCTCTGCAAAAGCTTCCGCGCCGTCTTCCTCTTGTCTCTTCTTCCTCTTGCGTTTGACAGTAGTGTCCAAAGGGCTACGATTTGCGGAAGTTGTTGTTATGTTGCGGTTCCGAGCCGCTTCGACAACGCAAATCTGGCCGTTGGAAGTAAGAGAAGTCGATACATCGATGATACTTCGGCCACTTGACAGGTTTATGCGACTGATAGAGCGTCGTGAACATGAACGAGTCACCGCTCGCGCCGCCGTGTGGAGCATTAGACGAGCCTAAGTTATGCTTGATGCTGCAGATGTAAGCCGGGCTGAGAAAATAAAAATCAACAGGTAAGTAGAGAGTAACCACAGCGATTAGTTGTATAGCATAGTAAAGCAGGGTGACGAAAGTAAGAGAAGAGAGCAAGTTACGGAGGTGGAAGTCGAACAAAACCAACGGAGATAGCTGCCTGAAACGGAAGAGCGTCGCAGAGTGCATGCGGTGATCGAAATTTGAGAATAGACCGCTCTGATTGGTTCCCCACACAGCTCCGATACCTTTCGGGTCCCCGATCCCATTTATGATGCTTCAAGTTGCAGCTCACAATCATCTGGAGTAAGTCGTAGAAAATGTCTTCAGATTATGAATCCTCATACAAGCATCCCGCCCTTACAATCAAGCAAACACCGTTCGCTGGGAGAACGTACCACACCAGTCATGCGTTGGCGGCCGGGACATGCATATTGGACATAGCCACACCGTACGCGGACACAATATACAAACAGTTCCGAAACGAGGTCTGTGCAGAGTGCTGGAAATATGATGGTGGCCGCAGAACATTTCTGACATCGAGGGAGTTTGGAGAGAGCGCGGGCTTATCGTTCTGCGATGATCGATGCAAGGACAGATGGATAGGACGGGAAGGGGAAGAGTTGGCTCAATTGCTGACGGAACTGGAGACGGCAAGGCGACGGAAACAGAAGGGGAAGGAGAGGGAAGAGCAAACTCAAACAGCATTCACAACTCAGGACACGGAGCGTTATATCATCGACGCATGGGAAGCCGTTCGCCGGGAGTCTACACGTATGAAGGCGGCACGACAATGGAAAACCCTTCAACTGGACGATTTCGAAGCTGACATGGCACGCTATGTGTTGATTTCTCTATATCATTACGCTCGGGGCTCGCTTTCAGCTTCGGATTCGCATCTCAAGAATGGGGCTTCGGATTCGACCAATTCAAACCAACCAACCCCACATCTCGACTTTGGAATGGCCTCCTGGGAAGACTTCACAGCGCTCCAGTCTGGTGAATTGCAGCAAGTCTCAAAGTTTCCTGAACTCGTAAACAACCACATACACATCTACCAAGCTCTGCGATCGCGTTTCGGCAACTTACTCGCGCAAGAGTCTACGTCCCCAGCGCGCAATAGACTAGCAGAGATATTGTCCACGGAGAACGTTCGCAAGTCGTTGGGTGTCGACCCTGGCAACTCATTTGGTATTTGGGAGGTTCCTGTGACGGAAGAGAGCGAAGGTCTGGGATTTGGCGTTTATCCAATCCCCTCGTTCTTCAATCACAGTGAGCCATGCGCATCATCTAGAAGACCCCACAGTGCTGACTGAGCACAACTCTCCATAGACTGTTCGCCAAACGTGCGCAAAGAGCGTGACGGCCGTCGTCTGCGATTCGTCACTACGAGGGATATCGCTGCTGACGAAGAAGTCTGTATAAGCTACGGAAACGTGGAAGCTATGGGCCTAGAGCAGCGTAGGAAGGAGCTATTGGATGGATGGTTCTTCACTTGTCAATGCAGTCGGTGCGTGACGGAGGAGAATCATGGAACTCATGCTTGAGTCCACAAACAGAGTTTGTCTCTGCATCCCTGTGATACTACTCGCACGTTCACAATGTGATGTCTGGAACATCGGAAGTAATATAAACTCAATGTTTCATCGACAACAGTGTGGCAAAGCATATACTTGCGCTGCTACACCCTGCGGCATAACGCATTTTTGTTTATAACAGCATGCAGCTCTGCACGTGCGGACACCGTTAATCATGGTACGCTTGAAAAATTTTTACGCATGTTTACTTACACTTTCACACCTCCCTCTTGTTCCCATTCAGCTAAGTAAGACTTTTATATTAGTGAGTTAAATATGAGCATTCCCACATTCTCATCGTCGCCGTCATTATCCTAATCATCGTATATCCAGAAGTGGCACTCTTTCACTGGGTCTTTTTGGTTTCGGCCTTCGTGTCTGTGCCAGCGGCAGGCTTCTCTGTGCCCGTCGTTTTCTTTGCCCACTTTGCCGCTTCTTTTTCCTCCGCCCGCCTTGCGTACTCCTCTCCGGCCTGAACGGAAATGCCCGATTAGACGAGTACGGACGTTCAGCAAGATTTTCGAGATGAAGAGGGAGAGTAATCGTATGAGGGATAGAATATTTGTCAATGGTGTAATACACGTAGGAAAGAGGACACACGTTACCTGTAATACAAGGATAGCTCCCAACAGAACGATGATGATGGTGTTACCTGCGGAGAGTACACGCAGGGCCTCAATCTGGTCTTCCCGCGTATCCACATTCGGGACAGGGTTTGCTACTGTTCTGGATGACGGAATACCCACAGTGATGTAGACCGCTAGGGCGAACACGTATACGCCTATTTCAAGGAGCGAATAGACATTAACCTCTGCAGCAGTAGTCATGGCGTCGTGCTCACCGAGAGATGACCCGGAGAAGAATACGGCACTTTCATCCCACTTGTGCAGCTTCCCTACGAGCCCTAGTAAGCCCATTCCCATCACAGCGTGCAAGAGAGCCTGTGCCACATGCCACCAGAGAAACCAAATCGTCAGTACATTGCTGTCAGTAGACGAACACCCTTGCGCACCTTGATAGCAGGCGGAGACTTAAAGAACGTAGTATAGAACTCCAGCCCATCTTGTATGGTCTCGTCCGTCAAAGGTTCGAACAACACTCTGTAGTCCACGGCCAAACAAATGAACAGTATTCCTGTAAGTTCAGATAAGCCATTAGTCCTACTAACGGAATTTCGACAGTTGAAGTACGCACCGAGGAAGAAGCAAGTAGAGGCCAGTACGGCTGCTTGTCGGTATCCCATCGTATGATAAAATTACACGGCCGAGCGAGGTTTGCCAGGGAAATGGAGGTAAAGGTCAAGGTTAGAGCTCTAATGGCTGCCATGATGGACGCTGCCAGCACAATGGCGGATCAATTCTTGGCAAACCCGCCATCAAACCTGATAATGGCTGGTAGGCGCATCAATACCAACTTGAGTAGCCTAGGTTCGAGTTTTTATGGCCGAACTCCCTCACACATATATATGCCAGCAGCGATAGCTATAGCCTCAAGTGCTAGAAATACGGCGTCGTACGTATACATGCAGGGCTGTATGCATCACTCGAAGTCGGAGCCCATGTCGCAAATGCTACGATGAACAAGTGCTTGTTTCGAATGTTTGCTTCCCCATGTATGCTGCACATCATAGATATATTTATCACGGTACGTCCACTCTGCACCGCATCCGAGTACACTTCAACTGTACGGATTACATATAGCCACTTCACAGTGAACGCTCTCTCCTCATGCACCTTACCATTTCTACCTCCCCCCCATATTCACCTACGACGTTATGGATCCAGCGAGTGCCGTCATCGGTATCGTCTCGTTCGGTTTTACCGTCTTTGGGAATGTCAACAAAATACGCAAAGCGATCAAGGGCGCACCGCAACAAGTACGTGCCCTTGAAGAATCCTACGTCGTTGTGCGGGTGCTCCTCGGAAAGCTACAAGCACTCAATACTCATGCAGTCACATATACAAAAGACGAACTTGCCTGCTTTGAATTACTTTACGAGAGGGCACAAATGTGCCTGCACGACGTGGACATAGCCGTTAAAAAGGTTCTGGCGAAGACCCCCGCGGTCGAAGCTTGCAGTCCGCCCCAAGTTCGACTACGGCAATGGTTCTTGAACAAGAGCGATCTCGAAGATTTGGCGAAGAAGATGAAAGATGTGCGAGAGGCTTTGGGGGCGATGATAGATTTGATGCAACTGTGAGAACCATTTTACTATTGTGGGGATGTTAGTTGACATGGTTCATGACTAGAAATCATCTTCAGTTCATTGCGATACATGTTACTAACGATATACTGCGCCACAGTAACCCTTCTTTACCAGAACAGTCGTTAACGGCAAACTCTCTCAGTGCCCCTCGGCATACTAGTATTGGCATGCTGCAATGTGATCACAATTGCATGTGCCGCTGCCACGCTCGCTCCCTCTCCTCTATTATTCCGCGATCACTGGCCCCCTACCTCGGGCAGTTACTCATTTCAAAGCAACTACTTCATCCCGCCTTTACATCCTGGAATTGCTGCAACGTCACTACCTGCCGCGGAACTTTCCTAAATGTAGCGAAAGTTTCATGGATCCTTCCCAGGTTACCTTTCCATGGCTCATTTCAGATGTCGTCGAACCGACGAATTCATTTCTCGATCAATGCTCATAGGACTATTCCATACTCTTCACCCATCATTCAAGCAGTTTGGAATGTGGATATACAGGGAGTACGTGATTTATTTGCAAAACAGCAAGCCTCCATCTGGGATGTGGATATTCATGGTGATTCTGTCTTCTGGGTGAGTAAGCCTATCATTCACCCGGACGAATATTATAATCAAATCCAATATATCAGCACGCCTGTGATGTATGGCAAGCCTATCCCTCTGAAGCAAGCCTCGAGATCATTCGCTTTCTAGTCGAGGCAGGCGCAGATACACTCCTTTTTGCAGAGTTGGTTGAACAATAGCTTTTCACGCAACTCTAGATGACTGATACTAGGGCATTCATAGCACAGGAAATTCTTATTCGGCCCACGACATACTTGCGTTGGGTCTTTTGCCATATCTCCTACACAAACCTCACCAAGGACGTTCTCTCGCACCTTCTTTACAAACAAACAAGGTTGCGATCGACGTCTTCCGCTCCATTTTCAACACAGACCCAGTAGACGCACTCGGAGATCTCTTCACTCGCCACTATGGGCATTCAGACGAGGACGTATCGCATATCCTAGCATCCTTACAGACTACCGAATACACCGTGGCCCGATCTTCTGTGTTCGGGGCCATTTGGTACACTCCCTTGCAGTATGCAATCGCATTCTCGCCTTCAAATGTAGAACACCTCCTTGCTGAAGGTGCTGATGCCTCAGCAGAACCCACCTTGGCTTGTGCTGTCCGGGCACGGAGGGCAGACTTGGTTCAATTACTCATCGACAAAGGCGCCGGTGTAAACATGAAGGACAGCCGGGGGCGAACAGCGCTGCATTGGGCTTGCTACTATTGCAGTGACGACGAATTCTTCGGGCTCCTCCGATGTGCAAAAGATAGCATTGACTGGGATGCTCGCACGCCGGAGGGACAGAATGCTTTAGACATGTTAGAGTTAGGTGTATCAGAAGGACAGGCTTGGCATTTGACTTCCGCACAGATCGATGAGTTTCGTGCAGCTCTTATTTCCCATATGGACACTTCTCAGCTAGATAGGTCTGAAAACCAGCCCTGGTTGGACATGCCTGGTGCTTTCCCTATGACTACTTGATTTCCAGCAGGCTAAATATGAGCAAGCAACAAAAACTCATGCCCTTCGACTAGGTTCCCAAGCACCCAGGATCCTTCACGTACGTATTCGCCTAAAACTGCCTGCGGCACATCGTGTGCGAGAAAGAAATTCGTATTGAGTAAAGAAACTGCGCCACCCACTTCACTCCCGAAGAGTGATCCTTTCAGTTCATTGCTGTTCAGATAGCTGACCGGGCTTGACTTCAAGATCCCAGGTGCATTCGTTTTCACGAAGTCCAAGTCGATCTCGGAAGGAGAAGTATCTACAACAAAAACTCAAGCTTCAGTGGTGGTTCCTCCTTGTTAGTGTATCATTGCAAGTAAACCAAGGCTCACTGGCAAGTTTCGCAACTGCACGGCATGTAGCGGGGTGGGAAGATACGACGCCGATGGTGGTAACAGGAGCAAACCACGGATGATACGTGATATGTCTAAGTACGCTGGTTGCGACCCGACGTCGGTGCACTCGCGAATCAACGACGAGCTGCGTTATCCAACAAATTGTTTCTATATTTACGGATCAGAGCCAGTTTAATAGGAGAGAGCTTTCTAGGATACCTACGGCTTTCATGCGTCCAGCGCGTGGCAAATGCATGGCCAACAAGCTCGTCGTTGACGAAACGCATAGACAAAACGGTATTTTCCGGGTCAGAAAGACATTCTTTGCGAAGTCTAGCGGGAGTCATTCTGACGCGACTTCCTACTCAGAGTAGCAGCAAGTTAACACATTGACTTCGTAGAGAACTGGTCTAGAAGACGTACCGGGCTGTAAAGGGGGTTTGACGTGGGGTCCCCATACACCATAATTCTCGCTGAATAGACGAGCACAGTTTGTGAGCTCTTCATCAGTAACTTCAGAACCTGGACGCAGAAGAAGAACGGAGGTACCCGCCAGGTCGACAGAGAAAGGCATGATGAAGGACACAAGACAAGCTACCAGATTTGCAATCTCGCGTCAAACAGATTCGGTCGGTTGCAAGCAGACCTCAATGTTACATAACCTACTACATAACGAAATGCATAGTGTGATGAATGAATCAAAACAAGGTAGGTAGATCCATGACATTATACTCCATTGGTCACACATAAATAGTGAGTGACAAAGATCGTGCATGAAAAATGTACGTGGATGGTATCAAAGTTCACTAGCACTGAGCTGAGATCGGAAGGGGGTATAAACTCGACTAAGGTTGCAAGACGTATTGGTACCGTACATAAAGATAGCATGTGTGAAGTGAGAAGCGTAGAGTTTGGTCGTGACGGTCCTCAAAGCCAGAATCTTCAGCCTTCGACGGCGCCACATAGAAAGACCTGGATGATTGATGATGTGCGATGAACGGAAAAGAGCAGAGAACAAGCTCTATCTCGGTGTGTGTAGTGGGGATGGGATAACGTTCGGCGGCGGTGAAGTAGTCGCCTTCTGCGGGGTGTGTGGACTATGCGGTGACGTGTGTTGCGGTCTTGGTGAATGCGGCAAGCCCACCATGCGGCTATGTCTACGCGAGGCCTTGTCGGTGGCTATGTTCAGCCCTCTACTCGCAGCAACGACTGAAGCTCGACTCCTCTGCGATGACATGTCATCCCAAGGGTGTAGGTGCCCTTGCGTTGCTGATCCTTGACCTCCCGAAGATTCAACGAGGGACTCGTTCTCCGTATTGTCTGCATCTGTCCCGCTTTCGTCATTGACGGAGAATTCTTCTCCATCGTCAGACTGATCATCATTCGGTCCCGCTAGGGTGCAGGGTAAATGAAACGTCCTTCGCTGAAGTCATGACTAAAAGACTCACTCGTCAGCGCACGACCGGATAGACCAAGTAGCTCGTCGGCCGCTGCGTCAGAGTACCGTTTGCTGTTGCGTCGGTCCATCGGCACACTTTCAGGAGCAGCGCTTTCAGCAGCTGGGGGTTCCTCATCCTCAAGAACGCCATCGACATTGAAGACACGCTTGAATTCGCTCAACATCAAGCTGAACACGCCGGCTGGGATGCCTAGCGTTGGGCTGAACACGATGCCGACGTTTCGCATTGTCATCTTGTTCACATGCGCATTCTGAACGATCAGAATGAGATGAGCGGTGAGTGCACGCAGTAGGCTGTAGTTTGCGACAGGCAACGCTGCGATCAGCTGTGACAATTCCCGAATCCGTTCCTGCGGATCCACGAAATCTGTAACGCATATAGTTAGCACCTGGGAAAGTATAGATAACGCAAGTTCAGAACTTACCGATAACTGATAGGAACCGCAAATGTAGGTCACGAGTGAGAATACTGGTTGGTAAGTCACGAAGGAACGTCTTCAGAAGCCCAGATATGGCATGAGGATCCCAATGTTCATCGCTCCCTAGAAGGTCGACATCACCCTCTACAATGGAACAGGCCTAGATGAGTAAACGTTCGTCACATCATAGTCAGAAAGCCTCTTACCGTTGTTAAACCGATCCTTTAGAGCCTTGATGACCGCCGAGCTTCCGCTGAGTCGATAGATACCTTCCTCCTGCTCTGCTTTCTTAGCTTCCAGGTACTGGATGCATCGGAACACGATGGCGGGAAGACCTGCAATCTCCGCGACTGATAACGACTCTTCCAGACTGACTCCAAAGACTGCCCGCGGTACGTGCACAGGCGCACTAGGCTTGGGTTCTATCGCACAAGTGAACATCAGCAACAATTACAATGGCATTATCTGGCTGTCCTTACCATGATTGTGACGCCCTCCAAAGCCCCAGAACATGCGCGACTTTGCCTTCTCGCGTCGATCGCTCGTCGGCGCAGGCTGTTCAGGCGGAGTGTCCTTGCCAAACTTGAACCCAGCAGGCAGCGGAGTACCGCCAATAGGCGCAGAAATCTTCACTCTGCCATTCTGGTCTGCGCGTGGCGTGATAGGGGTAAGGTCTTTCTCAGGTGACGACGACCGCTCTGGTATTGACCCAGTCTTGAGAGGGATGACGGATCTTCTGTTCTCTTTACGTTTCTGATCTGACGAAGCAGGCTTCGCCTTGAACACCGCACGTTGATCCACCAAATCCGGATAGTGGCCCAGCTCAGAGTTCGCACGCTGACCCACGGAAACGAGAGTATCGGTGTCTGCATCACCAGCGAGAGGCGAAGAGATTGGTAGTGAGTTGACAGTGGGAGTTTCCGCGCTGACCAAGGACTCTGGATAGGACGGAGGTTGCGATCGGACTGGGCTGGGTACACCGTCTTCTGGAATGGGAGGTGCCTGGAAGAACTTTGCGTTAATCCTGTCCTGCGCCGACTGTGATGTGAGAATAAAACCACCTACAGCAATATCCGGCCGACGAGTAGATGCAGGCGCAATGTCTGAACTCGAGCTTACGCTCGCACGTCCCTTCTCGTCTGGAGTTACACCGGCGGTCTGTACTTCGTCTGCATCGTTGTACCTGCCAGTGACATAACGCACTAGCAGTTCAACCCAATGGTCACGCTCTTGATCGCTCTCGGCACAGAGTACATGTCTCGAGCTTGTACCACCAGGTCCTCTCTTGGCCTCGATGATCAAGAAGGCGTGTCGATACTCGTTGTCTTCGTCCGAGTCTTTCTTGTCCGAGGTGCGCTGCTGTCGTCCTATTTGAGCCCCGGTGATCGTGATGGAGCCCAGGTGTGCGCCCCCTCGCTGCATGACACAAAAAACAGTAGCATATTAGTACACCGAGTTCGACTGTTGACAAAGAAGGATGCATTTCTCCCTCATAGATAGCCCGATGACGTGACTAACGTGAGGGAGACAGCGGGGATAAGGATGCGCGAACCAACAGAAAGGAAACTCACACTCTCGTAGTACTCCAATGAAGGCCCCTGCAGTACGAAGTAACGTGTCTTCCATCCACCGAAGTTCTTGCCCCTCTTCGTCAGATACCCCTCCTTGTAGCCCGCGCGCGCCACAGGTTTCTGAGCCTCGCTCGCTACTCCTGATGTCAGGAAAGCGATGATCTCATCCTTGTTCTTGGCCGGTAGGGCTAGCAATGACCGAAGATATGTTTCGAGAGCAGCCTAGACGAGCCAAGGGAAAGACATATGTGAGCGATCCGCAGTGAGGTAAAGTGCTGCGCGGTGATTACCCGCAGCCTATTCAAATCCTAAAATTGAGAAGCAGAACGGCGTGAAGGGGAAGGGTATGCGAAGCTGCAGGCACCGTTGCCATTTGTTGGCGATCTGCAGCACGAGCATGCATAAGTGCGATATGCGCCGTCACGAGCGCGTAACAGTCGTATTATCAGGGATGAATATACCAGAGCAGGATGTGACACGAGCGCAAAGTAACGCCACAACGAAAATAAACGCAAAAGCCAGGAAGGAGGAAGAAAGACGATCCCATACACTCGAACACTCACTTTTCGCTGATCAACCCTAGCTGGGGCATGGTCCTTCCACAACTTCCCCTCCGGCAACGTCGCCAACTTCTTCCCAAGCGTCTTCCCAATACTCGCCCTGACCCGCGCATCCAGCGTCAACACATCGCTATACAGCTTCTCAATGTTCCAGCTATTCTTGCCATGGCCGGGGTTCACTGTAATGACGAACGACAGGATGTCTTTGCCTCGGTCGTTGGGCCGGATAGACGACTGCGTCACTTGAATGGTCGTATGTGGGAGATCGTTTGGAAGAAGCGGTAGCGAACGGAAGCTCGCGGAGACTATGGGGGTCGAGGATTCTTCTTGACCAGGTTTGTATGAAGGGGGGAGGGATGCTTGCGATTGAGAGGCAAGAGTGCCCGCATCCGATGAGTCGTGATAGCCACTTGACATGGACCTAGCGTCGCTGACCTGGCCGGCCGCTAGAGTAGCTTCAGTAGGTGGTGTGTAAGCCCGCGATGTGGACTGGTGAAGCGACTGCGCCTGAACGTGGTTCGAGGTCATCTCAGCCTGGTTCGCGGCGAAGACGGATTCGTTACCAGGATGGGAGATGGGAGGTGTACCTGGGGGCAGGGGGAAATCTTCAGCAACAGCCCGCTTCTTGTTGTCCCTTCTGCTCCCGTTGACGTCTTCAGCGATGGCTGCTTGACCGTTTACGTTGTCTGGTCGATCGATACTGTCGACAGCGGAGGCCCGCCCACTGTCATTGACACTGTCGTAGAGAGAGGCGTCGGTGTCGTCCGCGTCAAGATCAAGAAACTCGCTGGTGTCCGCAGGATTGATAGCGCGCCTATCAGCAGGGGGTTGTTCCGAGGCATTGGCGGTGTCTGAACTGCCTGTGGCTGTCTCAGCTTGTCGAAGAGGCGATTCTGAGCGTTGTTGGGGGACAACAGGGGACAGTTTCTCAGGCGATTCACCACGGAAGGGACTGAAGCCATGGGACACTTGAGGGCTGGGCATCGGTGAGTCGGCCAGCGTCGCATAGTAACGTTTCGTCTCTTCAGGAAGAGAAACACGCGAATCTCGTGACAAGTCGTGTGCAGGAAACGTTGGAGGGGTCAAATCACTAGAGCTAACTGACTGCGACGTCGGCTTTACATACGGGTCTTCAGAGCTGCGTAAAGATGCGGACTGCACAATTACTTGAGGAGGTTGTGATCGTACGGTGGGAGTGTTTGATGCAGTGTTGAAGATAGTGGCTGCCGCAGGAGTCGCAGGTGTTAACAGGATCGCAGCAGATGGCGGCTCAACGGAAGGTCCTGCTGTAGCGACTGACGGAATGGAGGCTGCTCTGCTCGTGCTAGAACTCGCTACACTCGGTATCGGTGCGCCTGATGAGTTGGACACATTCGCTAGAGAGCTTGAGCTTGTCGGAAGGGAAGCAGATCTGGCAGGAGCTAGTGAAAGCGAAGACGGCTTCCGTGGTTCCTGAGATGACGAAGGTAGACGGGAGGACGAGGAAATAGTTTCTGATGACGAAGTAGCAAGCTGAGCGGAAGAAGAGGCTTGGGACGCAGACAGATAGTTCTGAGATAATAGAGCTGAGGATGCCGGTGCCTGGAGACTTGCTTGTGAGCCCTGACGTTCACGCGTAGAGCGATTGGGCCAAGCATTATCCTGGCTCTGAGTCCGCTGAGGTGTAGCTGTTATAGCACATTGCAATATTTTTTGTTAGTGCATGATTGAATGCAGGGGTATAGGAGGTGCTCGAGCGTGATATGTAGATCCAGGCGGATCGACGACAACACAATAAAGAGCGGAGGAGACTCACGTATGTCATCCGACTGGCTCCTGTGCATGTGAGATCTTGGATCAGATACCCCAGCGGCATGTCCGTTTGAACTCGTGCTTTCGCTGTTCTTAAGATGCGACGACGACGCTGCAGACCTCAGAGACCCCTCCTTCCCCTCCCTCCGACTCTCTCTGTGTGCTTTCAGCAGCGCATCCGTGTTCTCTCCCATGACATGTAGCCGACTGCGATACACGTCCCTCTCGCTCCTCACGCGTTCTATCTCCTTCATGAGTTGCGCGTACCCCGTCCGCTGCTTCTCGATCAGTTTCCACAGCTGCGCGTTCTGGCTCGAGAGCATGTTCCGCTCTTGTACGGCGTCGTCGAGCGCAGCCATAGACGGGTTGGACGACTTGTCGTGCCGGTGCAGGAGAGCCTGGATCGTTATAGGTGAGCTGACCACATTGGGTTGTCCTGAAGGAGTTGAACCGGAGGAATGGGTCTGGCGGATAGAAATTGGGGACGGCGTGTGCGAAGAGGACATGTCAGAGCGGTTGGTGTGTTTACGGTCTCGAGACGAAGTGTTGTTTTGTGGATTGCCAGGTGCGTTGTCTGCAGATGGTGGCATTCGGTCCGCATGAGTAGGCAGACAGACGAGTTGGGTATCAAAGTCGAGCCGTCGTCGTAGCTGGTCGTCGTCAGATTATGCGTGCTCGTTGTGTTTGATGTGTCGGTCGTCGGTGGTGAAGGTACAGGAAATGCAGGAAATGGTGAACAGGAAAGTTGGGACTGCCCAGCGCGCCAGGGTCCTGCGAGCCACGTGGGATGGTCGAAAACATGAAACTGCCTGTTCCGCTTTCGGCCAACAGCGCGATTGGTCTGTTTCCTCCTCCTGCCTCCACCAACGATGCATTGCCACAGATTAATTGTGCTCATTCGTAGACCTCGTGTGTGAGCTCGTCGACATCGCCCTCGTCGACGTCGGCCGCGCCCACTTCGTCGTCTGGCCATAACGCGCCAGTCGCCGCCCAATTGTCTGCTCTCTCACTGGGATTTCTGCCCCGTCGCGCTTGACAACTGTCTTTTCATGACAACCATGCTAACCTGTTGTTCCGCGAGACTTCGACAATACAGTCCATGCTTCTTGCAGCACTTCCTGCTATACGAAGATCATACATAGCCGAGAGCGAACATGTATGCCACGCCTTTTGTCCACCAGAACACAGAGAATGGGAATGCACGGTTCATTTCAAGGTCATTCAAGTAACCTCCGAACAACTTCGCTGCTTTCATTCGCTTCCACTCTGATACAGCGCACAATCCATGTAGGGAGCTGACTTTGTCTCGCGACCGTACAACACAGGTAACAGCACCGCCGTGTGCAAATCTCTACCCGCGATGGTTCACTCGTGTGGTATCATGAACATCTACACAGCCTTGGCGAGTGATGGCGAGATATTGCAGTCAAGACTTCATGATGTCTGCGCACATTTGGGGGAGCGTGATACACTGGCATCCAGGGATATGCAGAAGGTGTTGATGCCGTCAAGGTAATCACAGGAATAATCACAGCTGTCCTCCTGTCGCGACAGGTAGCGACATGTTCTGCTGGTGGCTTGATGCCAGAGAGGTGTCTATCTGCAGCTGGCGATGTTGCTAGGAATCGCCTGTGTTGTATGTAGTACTTGTACCGCAAACGATAGCTTGTTCTGAGCACCCTCTCGGTGAGATAAGTACGTTCAAGTTAGCACTTGTCATGGCACTCGACGCTTTGCCTTTGGTAGAATACCAAGGGAGCTTATAACTTACACTCTGATTACCGGAGGTGTACTGCGCAGATACACGATAGATATCCCCAGATTCCCCACCGACCTCGACATTCGGAGAGTGTCTATCTTTCCCGAAGACCATCTTTCTCAGGTTCAAGGCCACCCCCGGCTTCACCTGCCTTAATGACCGAGGCGTGTCGCGTCGTGGGAATAATTTCGCCTATTTTAGAATACACGTGACCGTTCTTGACATGAACGTGCCGAGTGTGTGCCGCACGCAGCTTTACTCCTGGACATCGTCGAGCGCATTGAGTGCGACGTGGAGGGTGTCCATCTGCCACGGTTAATTTCTCAAATCTCTATCACTCTGCTCATGTCATACGTCTCCCAATCCAGCGACTGGAATATCCGGTGAACACCCTAATCTGCACCGTGACATGGCAGACTCAGACAGACTCACCACGCTGCTTACCTGGTGCACCGACGTCGGCATTCACATAGACTCAAGACTCGAGTTGATAGACAGCAACGAGAACGGCATCTACGTGCGGAACTGCACAAACTCTTACATAGAATCTTCCACAACTCGTGAGTTTTGTCCGTACCTTGATGTGCTTTGAAGCAACACTGAGTATATCTGCGTCTCTTTAACACCCTGTTTGGTTATTGAATGTCACCACTCACACGGTGCTCTCCACTCGATATTTTCTTCCGGCGGTATCCAATCTTCAATCACACAGTTGTCACCATCCCAAAGCATGCCGTACTCTCGGTCCACAGCTGTGCCCTCTCGGAGCGCATTCCGTTCGTTCCCTACGGCCTTGGTGCACAGCTCGGCCTATCTCTCGCATTGTACAGTGAGCTGTAAGTCTTTAGGAAGCTGCATGTATAGATACAAGACTGTTACTCAGCATATCCTGAACAAACGTACGACAATGATACGTACTTCCGCAGGCTGCAAGGATCCAGATCAAAATGGGTCGGTTACTTACAGTCACTTCCACGGACACCTGTCCAGATTGCGCTGCTCTGGGGATCTGATGAGGTCTCCTTGACGGATGATCAAGACAGGGATGTGAACGTTACTGAGGACTTACGACACGCACTCAATCTGGCCATGGCCACCGAGATACAACGGGAGCAAAGAGCGGAGGACGGCAGTCTTATTTTGGTAAGTCATCACACTCGTACCTCTCCCCCTCGCTCCTCGCCCCGCTGTCACGCCCCGCAGCCCGAGCAGAGGCGTGACTTTCGTGCCGCCGGGAGCTGGCACCGTGTGCACATCATCTACGAAGATCATTTTGGTAAGAGCCCTTGTGGCACCGTCACCCAGGGTCGTATGCTTCCTTACCTGTGATCATTTACACTCTGCAGCCTCCCTGCCAAACTTTCTGATTCTGTTTTTATCCGTCGCACCATTTCCATGTACTTACCCGTATTCCTACGCCGCAGGACGAAGTGCGGGACTATTACTACACGGTGGCCCAGCCTCTCCTCGCACAAGCAAGCTCCACTTCAAAACTCTTCGAACCGCATGTTCTCTCACTCGCAGGTTTTCTGCACGCGTACTCGTTGGTAAGCTCACGTGCGTTTCTTGTGGATGCATATCATGGCCTCGCGATGGTTCCGATCGCCGACGCGTGAGTATCTCCGTTCCATCACCCTTTTCTCCGTTTCCCATTCTCGTCAATACGTTCTTCGACACCATCAGACACGCCCTTCGTACAGTGGCGTAACGGCATTTTGTACAGCAGTGGTGTTCGTGGTCTTTAACCCACCAATGCATCGGAGAATAACCATGGGAAACCTTCCCATGTGATGTTCCACACTGACGTTTTGGCCGAGGACGCCTTGTTTACAGAAAGTTCACCTATGCTCACACATTTGCGGCCGTACTGATGTCGGTCATGCATTTAGGTTTAATCACACTCAAGAGAACCATGTTCACCTGGAGGTGAGGGATCAAAGTCTGATCGTCGTTACCGGCGGCATCGTTACTGACCACCCCTTCTCCCTGCCGCCCATTATCGAACATGCTTTATCGAATTTCGTACGTGCCACGCTGGCTCTGGAATCTTTCCGCCAATAATCACATAATCGCCGATTGATCCCTGCTATTCCTGCGAACAATTCACCCTCAATTTCCCCGATGAATACTCTAAACGATATATCGCTCCACTGGCCACCCTCATGGAACAGAGCGAATACGACGTCTGTACATCGTGCGGCTCCCTCGAGCAGTGTCCACACGACCAAGATGATGCAGAGGAGATCATTGCGTCGTCGAGATCTGCGCACACGACAGCCACACCGGCCGTTCCCGTCGAAAGTCACCATCGTGCACAACTTCTCGGCTCGCGATCGCGCCTGCCAGTCACCAGCGAGGCCGAGGTTGCTCGCGAAGCCAGCCTGTCAAAAACAGCCGTAGGTATCTACGCGCCCATGACAGCCTCGACCGCTGCCACTGCAAATTCAACAGGGAACCGTGAATCAGACTCGGTCGACACATGCGACATGGTGGCGAACCTTGTTATCCCACCTGGCGAGGAAGTCTTCAACACGTACGGTGAACATCTCACGAACGCGCAACTGCTTGCCCGGTACGGGTTCGCTCTGGATGGAAACGAGAATGACGTCGTCACGTTTGACGACGATGATCTACCTTCTGTGAACTTCGACGTCCAGACTGGGGGCGTCGTAGATGCAGCTCGACAGGTTTTTGCGCTGTGGCCTCGGTACGACCGGTGGAAGGAGTCGAGTCTCGTATACCACGCGGACACGTCGGTGGTGACGGAAGATGCGCCGCCCTCGTCTGTGCGACCGTTCTCCAATACAAGTCACCCACATAATCTCAGCAGTTCCACTCCCATTCGCATGTGCGTGAACAGCGACGCAAAGATCACGCACGAGCTCTGGATATGCTGCGCACTGCTCTCATTGGCTCACCAGCGCGTCGTCTTTCCCACTGCTGAAGCTGAACACAACGAACACCATGACGGGGAAGCAGACGTGGCGGCACTGGTGCAACTGGCCGACAGACAACTATATTGGGAAGCGCAGTCGGAATTCGGTATAGAAGACGGCCCAGACGAAGATGACGACGAGGGCGACGAGTTACGTGAGCGCGCGAGCTCGACCAAAGGCACCAGCATCCAACATCGCTCAGATAAGGTGCGTGTGCGTTATGAATCTTCTCGGAGCCTGAACAGCTTTTGTGCCATTTTGTGCAATTCTTGTCCTGCTCGTTCGTTCTCCCGAACTTGGAGCTATCTTGTTCGATACTCTCTGGCTTTTCTGTGACCTCACACTTCGTGATGTGGCCCCTCAACCTTATCCGTTCGCATTTGTTCTGCAAAATGTGGCGAAGCCCCTATGGTCTTCTAGCATGTGGAAGAACGGCTTCGTACGACGTACCATTTCTGGCCGGTATGCAGACGAGGAGATAGCACCCACCGTTGTTCAGGTCGCCACTGGGCAATAACTGAATATTCATTGAGCTATGGTTATTGTACTGTTGCGACCATGTCTCGGGAGCGCATGACAATGTTCAGACTTACTATAAGCAGCATGCAGTGCGCGGCCATATGACAGTGCTAACACGACGGTGTGGCGCCGTGGCGACAGCATCTACTCTAGGCTCCTCATGCCTACGTGTTATTCGTTCGAACAAGTTTGTTTCTTAACGCTGCGCTTCCACTCTCATTCTAGCCTTCCCGCACTCATAACATACTGATAAGAAAACGGATGGTGGTGGCCCATCTGCTTCTTCTCCTTTACAGACCTTGGCGTTACTAGCTCAGACCGTGACATGGATCTGCACCTTCTCTTCCAGGTCAAGACGACTGTATTCGGGCGCCGCCTCTCTGGCTGTTACGCCGGGATCACACATCGATGTCATTCACACATGCAGTAGCGACATGGATGTGGACACTGATCGTGATAACACCGCTCCCAGCCTGCAAGAACTGGGAGACATGCTCGACGTGAGTGTCCTTCCTCTCAGCTTCTTTACATTCGTTGCCTTGCAATTATCTTCTCTGCCGGCAAGGCTGTTGAATGTGCTGGTGCGTTGCTCCTTCACTGCACCCGCGCTTCACACTGCAAAACACCGTATCGGTGGTCACGCCATACGACGTGCCCTATGAACTTCTATCTTCTTCACCCCTTTTCAGTATCCTTGAAAAAACTTCTATCTTTCCCACTGGTTTACATGCATTCTATCTACCGGTCATTCTATCCGTGACCGTGATACGACCAAGTCACCACTCCCTGACGAACCTGATGCAAGAGTGCCAGAGACTCACGCACCACTGACGGCGGCTGGTGTTCTCTGCATTGGGCTGCATTTTATATGACAGTGCCCATCACAGTGCGCCGCAATAACATGAGAACCACAACCGGCGCTTCGCTATCTAGTGGTTTGGACGAAGGCATATCACTAGCATATCGAGAGAGAGGAGGCTTCAAGGTTTGACTTGGGAGATGTGGTCTCGACCGCTTCTCGGCCAGCCTCTTGGGCTCCCACCATTCATGAACTTGTCATTGCCACAGTTGCCGTCAACAAACTTTTTTCTGTTCTTCTGTTGGTGGCGGCGTCTTGGTCCTGTAGCCTCCCCCTTGCCTGTCCCCTTGCTGCCATTGCCTATCCAACTGTTTATGATTTGGCAGGGTTCCGAGTATAGGGCGCGATGTCTATCCATCACTCATCATGCCCTCCTCGATCTCTCCCATCCACGCCGCTGCATATTACTGGTGCTTGCCTGTCGTTCCCGCGGAGGCGCTTCTCCCCGTGGGTACGTCCGCATTTATTCATTCGTTCGCGCCTTCCCTGTCCCTCTGTTGTTGAACGGCTTCTGTCAAAATGTCGCTTTCACCACCACCCCCTTTCTGGTTGGCTGGTATCCCCTCATACGAGGCTTCCCAACCCGAACAAGTGGATATTACATCCACTATCTTGTTATTTGCTATTTTTATGCCATTTTGCCCATCTGTCTATCTATTCATTCAGCCACACATAGACAGAGATGCAGGGCAGTTCGGTCGATCATAATCGAATCGGACGGGTTTCTTGTCCAGCATGTTTATCGCTACTTTGGCTCGGGATAGCAATGTCCCGCTAATGCGAATGCTTCACAACAGTTCACAACTCGTATGTGGCGGCATGGCTAGCCAACCAATCCCTTGCAAGTGAAGCGTGACAATACAGAGTCCGCGAGTTTGTCACGCCTCATTTCTATGCTCATCTTCCCCATCTTGGTCCTTCCCTGTTATCATCTTTAACGAACCCACCTTTGCCTTACTCCCAAAACCTTGTGCGGCTTGATTTGCAAGATGGGGATACATCACGCCTGCGATCTCTCTGGGTACCATCGTCTTCTTCATCTTCATCTTGGTCCATACCCATTTTAATCGCTCGTTGCTTCACCTCCAGCGAGCGTGTCGCACACTGGGCCTCAGGATATTTTACCGCCGCATTTCTTCTACGAGAACCCACTCACGGGAGAGCTATCGAGCGACCCTGACCTGATTTTCGCGCGCCCGACTATCCCCAACCGTCCCTCTTTTCTGTTTTCGTTTCGCGTTGACATCTTACTTCTAAACTCTATTTCATTGGATAACGCAACACTCGAGGGTTCTGTTCGCTTTTGGCTTGGCAAATATGGGCGGTGGGCGGCCTTTACACTGTCATCCCGCGCACGTGCATTTCATCTTCAGGGCTGAAGGATGGTTTGCATGGGGACGGATCTGTGCGGTGGCCATTTGCATTTCCTTGCAACTGCGTGCAAGGGTCCAGAAATGCTACACTATGAACACCTAAAGGCATTGACCGTTGTTGTCGCAGTGCGGATATGTGCGGTGCTCGTTGGAAATACTCAGCTAGCTGCGCTGGGTATTGCCCTGGGCCATCATCATGCATAAGCAGTGGCGTATGGTGTCAGACGATCTCCTGTATCTTTCGAGTTTGCGAGCCACGAAACGGTCCATGCCGACGCAGCAGCATTACATATCATCAGTGCCCGATATGTGGAAGTGGCGATATCGCTGTCCTTGGAATCCTGCTCTGTGTCATACGCATCTTCGACGTGTTTTGGGTCTATGATGCGGGCCACGTAGCGATTTCTCTTCTTTCATTTCGCCCTAAGCATTCCCCCTACACACGTCTTCTTGGAATTGCTCGTGATGCATTTTCCACGTACGGTGCAAATCACCGTATTACTTCTTACCACACCCTCATAATTTCTATTCGGATGCGGAGAGTTTCGTCGAACACGAAACATACACAGGCAGTGCCGTGACATAACGTACAATAACGCAACCGCTCGTTCTCTCTTCCTCACCCTCCCACTTCGCAAACTCCGACTCCGACAACATTATAGAGTCTAAACGCAAACAAGCTTCCGACGATCACTCCTTTTGCTCACTTTTTCCGCCTTCTCCTCACTTTCATACTCAGATCAATAGACTGAGGTAGTGAGAAGGATGGGTGTTACGACACTTCGCCTTCTCGCTATCTCATTCACTATGGATGTTAAATTTGGGATCTTGCGAAGTGATAGCCATTTCTCCAGCTCTTTGGAGGGGATCTACGTCGCCACTCCTCACGTTATGGCTACCTATGCAAGTACTCCTAGCCTCAGGCCTTCGTCTGACGTTAGCCCGTCGTTCCGTCATTCAAGTTGTGCCTGCCGTCTCTATGTCGTGGCATTGAATTCTGTGTCGGAGTTCATTGCCACGCATCCCGAAGCCCGCTATAGCGTCACTGGCGCCTTCGACCTTCTCAGTTCGTTACTAGTCATTCGTCACTGTTGACTAGAAGGCTTGAAAGGATGGGGACGAGCAGGCACAACATCCCGCCATTCCATCAACTTGAAGCATACTGATCTATCTTTATGCTCGGCCACCTGTCCATCCCATTCATGTCTTTCACTTCTATCTCTCGTTCGTATGTTTCTGTCACACCGCGCAGATCTTTCGCACGCTATCCTACTGCTGCGTTGTGGCAGTCTCGGTGAGACGTATTGGAACCTTCCCTCCCTTCACGTGCATATATTCGTTCTTGGTCCACTATCCTCGTAGCTTCATTTGTTGACTTTGCATTCGCCATCGGACCGCTGTTTACTAATGCAACTTTGCCCACAGGCTCTCTCACCCGCGGATAGGCCGTACACCCGTCTCGCACTACAACAACTAATCAGTGAGAGGTCGATCTTGGAGAGTTGTAGGTGTGCATGGGAGGAACTCGCTGCCTCTGTATCCTCCTTAGGAGCCACGAATATGGTTAGTAGAGCAAGTGAGGAGGTAGACGTGGATATGTAATTCGATTCTTTGTTGAGGATGTTAATGCCCGATCATTTTTAACTTTTGTAGCACACACCCTATGTCTAATGTAACCCACAATGTATGAGAATATGAGCTGCATGAAACCAAGCCTTCATTACATGAATGATACCGTCATAGGTATATCCATAACTCTTTTTCCTCCGAATCACGTCGGCCACCCGCAGATCATCCTACTATATTTATTGAGACATGTTATGTCTCCGTAGTCACGACATATGCTATGACGTTGGTCTATGACTGAGACATGTCCGTCCCAAACGCCGTGATATATGACTCACCCGTCGTACTCGTCTGAGAAGCATGCAAATGTCAATTTGACATCTGTAAAGAGGCACCCGCGCCGGTGATGGCGGTGGGTCGTGCGCACATCAACTTGGAATAATGGCGTACTTTTGTCACGGAGAAGAATATTCCGAGGCCGAGTGTGGCGGAGGAGCGATATCAACGGGGCCAAGGCTAGAAGCTGAACATGAAGAACTGGAGGGGGTGAGATGAAAATGAATGATGTTGTCTGACGTTTCTGTATCATTTTTGTGCCTTGAGACTTTCAGTGTTCGTCAAAGCGCCATCTAATAGAAAACATAAACACTTCATTAGAATAAGAAGCATCTGCCAGTGGCCTCCGTGTCCGTCGTTCGCGCTCCGAGAGCCATGGTTTCCTAGACGGGATCGGACGCGAATGATGAGGGGCATCTGAAAAGGCAAGTGAGTAGGAAGAGAAGCAAGAAAGCTCGGCAAAAGATGGCATCGGTCGCCACTCCACCTGCTTCCTTGAAGATGTCATGTTCATATCGATATCGTTGGCGAGATTTCCTCATTCGAATAATTGTCACGCCTCGGAAAGCCGTGACAGAATATTCGAGTGGGCCTCCGATACTCTGGCGATGAGATCGCTACCAAGTGTGAATAGTACATCAGCTGTAGAAAAGGCTCTGCGAGAAAGTTGAGTGGGGCAATCCTTCCGAGTCGTTGATGTCCCGCGGGCTGGCGACGAATCTCCTAGTGATTCTCGTGTGGTTTCTCCGGTATTTTTTGCTGCAACTGGGGTCGAGCTACAGCTCAGTTGATGAAGGAAATCTATTGTCCATTGTTCTCTGAGCTCCACCTGAGCGCGACACAGCGTAAAGGCACAAACTTGCCTGTTTATAGCCGAAAGGGGTAAATCAAGAACGACATATCGCACGATTGATAATGAGAGATTCATCTCACCCATGCAAAAGTTAGTATCGAACCTGCCAGTGATTGTGAAATGACCGTACAGAGTCTCGACCCAGTGTGGACACCTGTCGTGTGGGGTAGAATCTAGAGCAGTCGGAGAGTGCGCCGTACGGACTGTGCGGTACGATGTTGCAGGTTGTCAGGACACACTGAGACGTAATGATTACTCACGTATCATGCGGCGCGAGATAGCACCCCAAAAGGAATGCGTAGACAAGTCAGCACTGCCGTATTCGGACACGGATGACAACAAAGTTCAGAGTGACGGGGCGGGACCGTGTTTACGCCCTCTGTCCGGTGTCTGGACCTCGACTGTCTTCGCAAATGAGATTGCGTGTTACGATGCGCGGACGATGGCGGGCAATGGGGTCTGGGCCTGATCGCAGCGTTGACGTTGTGTCATTTGGGAACGCAGAAATCAGGGCACTCACTGGATCAATGTCAACTCCATCCTTCACTTGCACTTCTTTCTACGACGGCGGCGGGCGGGTCGAGGTAATATGTCTTCTTTTGCTTCTTCCGTCTCTATGACGCGAACTGTGGCCTCATGACCGGTGAAGCGTGTCTGAGAAGGACGAATAATTTACCGTATAAACCGAGGGCGTTCTACTCAAGACTGGCAAACGACAAAACGAATGGGTCTCCCCGACTCCGCGGCAATTTATCGTGACAAGCAAAGAGGCCGCGGCGTTTGATGACCTGACCAAGTATAGGCGGATCAATCGCGACCCCGACAATCCAATTTCGGTGTTGCGCCAAATGTCACACCCTCTTCCGACACAAACGGCGATGAAGCTCAGGCTGGTCTCGCACAACTGTTCCACTTCTCCGACGCTGTAAAGGGCGTGTGCGCCTTTGTTCGGTACGCAGCCCGACTTCCGACCTCCGTTCAATGTGACTACAAATGCCTCGTATATTGCCACGAGTCCTGAGCATCATGGCGCGCGTTTGGGAGTCGGCCATCTTACCTCGTTAACGTTTCCTGCTTCTACTCGCAGCAGCACAGAGGTCACGTTCCCAGCTACGTTCCCACCTGAAACTCACCGGCCCAAACCTCTCGTGGACTGTATTGACGCAACGAAGTAGCGATCATGATCACGAGTGCGGAAATAAGCTTCGGTGCGTTCTCCCATGTTGCCTACGTAACAAGACATGTCTATTTACACGTACAGCTTGACACCACAGGCATACTGGCATGTGTTCATCGGGACGGTGTAGCGGTACCAGGAGGAGACATACGAAGACTCGATACCTAACATTCACTACCGTCACTCGTAGCACTCGCAGTGAACTCGAACAAATCATTGGTATCGTTGAGGAGTTCAACACGATGATGCAGCTGTCGCTGATCCCTCTGAAGCCTGAGAGTGCTGAAGACCACAAACTCACGTGTCCTGAGAACCTCAGCGCGTTCCGCGCCAGTTATCGGTGCTCGGATGGCCCTCGTTCGGATCCTCGGTGCGGTGTGGGGAATACGAAGTGCAGACGATGCGGGGTATCAATCATGGCAAACCTTCTACTGTACGTTACTTCTCGTTAACATCCTGACACCCATACCCTGCTCATCATGCCTTGTTGTCCGTACAGGAAAGCGTGACGAACAGACGACGGTGCTCGTGTGCCCTCCCGAGGGGCGTCAGGAAACTCGGAGGCTGGCCCGACACGCCCTGATCTCTTCAGTTCACCTCCGCGAGCGAATACACGCCACCGTACGATAACTCGGCGAGTGGTTATAGTTACTCGAACGCCGTGCCATGTCTATATTGAACGCGAGTCGTGTTATTTGGGGTGCTCGTTTGGTCGTGCGTGCGTTGACTTGCACAGGCCACAATGTAACTTTTCAGAAAGCAATCTATCATGTTGATGAAGACAATGGATCACTCGTACGCCTGAATTGTTCTCAATGCGATAGATGAACAAACTAATCTCGAGGGCCTTCAAAGTTCAAAGCAGTTACCATCCATGTGTAGCTGACCGAATCATCATCCAGTGGAGGCTACCAACGTGCGGGCCTAGAACCCCTGCCATCATCATTCGAGGGTCCCCGTAGGATCACCTCCCAGGATCTCACGGATGACGAATAAACTACTCGCAACGCGCAGACGGTTCGACAGGTCACAATGAAAAGATCGACTTTCATCTCACAAGCATCTACGCACTGCAGACGGCCCAGACTGTCCCAGCAACCTGGTCGGGTGGCGGTGCGGGATAGGAAGACGACATATACACTAACGGTCTCTTACTCGCTTGGCCTATTCATTTACGATTCGTGGCTCCGGTCGGTAGCTCACCTCCCTCCTCTCTGCCGTCTGTCAGTTTACCTACACTGATCAGGTACAGTTACGAAGGGTATGTACCTCTTCTGAGGCACTCTAGACCGTTCATTATTTGAGCCTATCGACACGAAGTGCAAGGTACTACAAATTGGCTGTGATATCCGTCAACGACGCAACATCGCGAACGGCTTTGACATGTGTTCGTGAGTAGTCGAATCCCCTCTTCCCCTTCCTACTTCTTATATTCCTTTTTCCTCCGCCTTCTCGCCCAGGCCCGAATGCAGGTGTCCTTGTGTACACCTCTTCGGCTTATACGGAGACGAAGAAGGTGTGCTGGCCTGACAGAAGACGGAACGGTGTTAGAGTGAAGCTCACTTCCGGGCCTCTCATTGGTCTTGGCCTGTGAGAATACTCGTATGGCACATGCAATACCGTATGGACCACTTGGGACTTGTCTCTCTACAGCACAAGAAGACTTCACAAGCCTGCTACCCGACAGCCCTCCGTATCCACTTCTATAACAGGAGATTGGCCGCCCGTACATGGGATCCCCATTGGCAGAAGCATATCAAGCAACCCGTGTTGACGATACACTCTGACATGGACAGATGCGTGAGAGAGCCGGACTTTCGGCGAGGGTCATCCGAATGTACTCTATCCAGAACCACGGCTGTATGTGTAGTGGCCACGACCATCATCCTATGCATCGATATCATCACCTGCTTCTAAAGTTGGAGAGGTGGGATCACCTTGGCTCGTAACGACTTACGATCAGGGCTTGCAATAAAGGGATCTAGCAGGCGTCCCGCTTTGAGCAGGTTTCCCTCGACGCACACGTCACCGTCTTTCCGAATGAGCGTGGGTGCATGATGTTCAAGAGGGATGCGTGCGGCGTGACCCTTTATTCTATCTGCCAGCTCAATCTTCGAACATATGACTTTCAAGATTATATCTTTCATTTTCGAAGCGTGCTTGCATTTGTCTTTGAGCTTGAGCGAATCTGACACTACTGCGATCATAAAGGCAACAATTCGTAGCTATAGCAAGAAGTAAGGAAGTGAAAGGAAGAGGGGAAGTCGGGACGGATTATTGACACGATATTCAATTCCGTTCCGTCGGCTGTCGTCGCTGGACTCGGTCGAGGCTCACAGTGTGCTGTATATTCCCATTCATCTATTCGTGGAATTGTGATAGTCTTAGTTGCTGTCTCTCCGTCGTGGCTTGCAATTGCGGCGTTCCCAGCAGGCGCTAGACTCGAACAATTCACTGGCAGTTGTCACGCCACAGTCAGAGATGCTATTAATATTTACCTCCTGCCGCTCAAACGTCCACTCTCATGAAGATGTAGATGTTACTCGTGATCATACATACACATTATGCAAACCAACGACGTCACAGTTATGTGCGTTCATATGCATGGAAAGTACGGATCACCCCTCCGAGCATCCGGTGAGCAACAGTCAACATTCTCCCAATTTTTCTATTCTGCATGAGCTCGTTTCTGTTACAGGGATTTTCTATGATGCAACATCGTAGTCGGCGAGCCTCCTGTCTGTCGCACGACTGTGACGTCCAGTGAGCACAGAAGCGTCCACGGTACATGTGCACCACTTTGACTCGAGGTAAGAGTTCATCGTGATGGGATGCAGTGAGCACCCTCGGCCGCCGTTGACCCCGCCCACAACATCAGACATCACGAGCACACTACCAGGGTGAGCTGAGAATCTTATCAACCTTACACTGCACCCCATCTGGTCATTGTCCGCGGGTCGCACGCCACTCACCAGTCTTTAGCTAGCAGCACAGGAGGTGTACAATAACGGACTCGGACCTGACAGCCTGAACTATACACGTCTTACATTGACTTTCAAGGTTCCAAGGTTCAAACAACAGTGCATATGACGAACCCCACCGCAGCGAACGTTAACAACGACGCACTCGCACGGTTTTCTGTGACGTCGGCCCAGCGATCCCCCAACGCACCAGAAGCCTGAGCGCTCGCCGCTGAGCTGCAGAAGATTGAGTGGCTGGTTATTATTGGCCACGGTGCCCCCGGAAGTCGCACACAACACACGCCAACGGGCGAACAGACTAACGGGATCCGCATCTCTTGCGCCCTGTCTTCTCGTTTTCATTTTGGAAAGGGGAGCACGGAAAACGGAATAACTGACAACTGACAACTTGGGATAGGTACGATAAAGAAAACATACGAATGTCGTCATTTGACTGACTATGCACGCTCGAACATGCGCATCCGTGCAGACCGAGAGGCTAGAACTACGCACCAGAAGGGATTTCTGCTGGTTCGACAGCTTTCGATCTCCTTTTCTGAAGGTTTCCCTCCGAGGCGTCGTCCCTGTGCGAGCTTCGGCGGCGGCGGTAGAGTCCACGTGCGCGACCCTGCATGAGGTGCCACAAAGACGAAGCCTGAGCTCAGAAGAAGAACAGAGGTCGAGAAGCAGGGGGAGGAGGTGGGATCCCCGAGGAATACGGAGATCTTCCCGGTTGTTATCATCGCTATACATAGGGCTGGATAGTGGAAAGTATGCCCGACGGCTGACTGAGTGCGCCGACTGTATCAGTTGCGCTGGTAGTAAGTAAGTAGCGATGCTGAACGATGCAGGTGTGCAACAGGCTTGCGTCTTGCTCGAATGTCTTCCAAGTCGCAGGCTAGACGGAGCGTGAAGAGATATTGGCAAGTCGTCCTTACTTTCTTTGCATGCGCCTGGTCATTGATTGTGACTTCCCCTTCGTAGTCACAGCACAGTAATGGTTGCCTCTTAACGATGTTTATCGACTTCGGGGAGACAGCACTCGGGCCGACACTGACTGACCCGTACACCCGCGATAGAGTCTCTTTCTGTTTACTAGGTAAGCTTCACAACCACACAAGCTTCTTAAATTGACGACGTTACTTACCCCTACCACCACTTACATACAGGAACTAGGCAACCCCTCTCCACTTCACCAACCGTCCTTATCAGCCTTCTGATGTCTAATCTCTCCAACGGGGCATGTATACCGATACCGGCGACTCGAGCTCTAAAAACGCTATTGATCGCACGCCTTTCTCCTATCTATATCTATAAAGCATGCGAGCACTGAATCCAGCCTGAGCTCGGTATGTTTTCCGACATAACGGCATCACTGTATACCAACACAACATACAGATACTTGGACGTCGTCGGCCAGACGTAACCTCCTCTTTATCCAGACCTCTCTAGGCACGGCACGGTACTTCACCCCACGCACATCCTCCCGCCCCCACAGGCTCTCACTGCCACTGAGTCATGGAAGATGGGCGATAAAGGGGCGCAATGGAAATACTCAGGCACGTACTTGCTGCTCCAGGCTGGCGTGTACGTATGCTCTGAGTCGTCGAACGGGAAAGTATGGGATGGGATGGGTGGACTCGGAGGGCCACGTGTATATCGACCCACCTCCAAGAGAGGAGTTTTTGCAAGTTTTGACAGCGCAACACGACCGAGAGTGAGGTCTCCGACCGTCATCGTAACGCCACGAAGGCCTTGCGAAATTCCAAGGCACTCACCGTCTCGATTTTTGCCAATTCATGTTCGCGTCCATATTCATAATGTCATTATAGAGTTATTGCAATATAATATTATCTCGCGTTGTCTATCTGGCCGGATCGATGGGGGCATGAGGCGTGGTCGTAATGTGTACGCATGTTGAAAATCTGTGGTGGTACCGGTGCGGCATACACAGGCTGTGTATATAAGCAAGAGCTGGGAGGTGGTTTTACCTTCATATGTTATCCCTTCTACGCCCTTACGTTGCGGCATTAACCTGGGCCCTCCATACGCCCTTCGACAGCCGTTTCGCATTGCACGCTCTCACTGTCCATCTATTTTTGCAGAAGCACAGGTGATGGGTATGCTGGATACATGATGATACCACTGTGCAGTTCGGGTTGCGATGCCTAAGCTTAGGAAGACATGAGGAACAGAAGGAAATGAGCAGTGTGAAGAAGATGTGAATACAGAAGGGATAAGCCATTCGACTTGGGTCGAGGAGTCGGGGAGAGCTCGGGTCTATCGAACGCGAGCCACACCGCTCTCGACCGCGTTCTGGTCCCCTCCCCTCGCAGTCCACGAGTCTATCCGCGTTCTGTCGTCACCCCCTGCGCAGTGTACATACCCACATGCATATGTACATTGTTCAAATTCTGAGCGGGGATTACGTCCGAGGGCGAGCGTCCGAATCCTCTATTGCAGAACTCGGTACCAGCGGATAACTGTAGTGGGCACTGGCTGCAGCTGTCCACACGAGCAGCGGAAGATGAAGAAAGAATATTGATGTTGATATTGCAATTCGAACGCGAACACGAGTCTCGCGAGTCTAGAGAAGGAGTAATATTGAAAGGTGTCTATTATGCGTTTCTGTAAGACGTACAGGCGTACGTATGGGACGAGAGACGCGAAGAGGGCCGCGCGTTGTCCCTCTCTGAAGCCCGGGGTTGCTTATGCGATAACTGGGTCGAGAACGCAAAGATGAAGGTGAACAAGGTCGAAGAGTTTACATATACGTGTCGACGTCGAAGATGATACGATGTATATCACGGCGGCCGACATAACGACTGAGCCCAGATGTGACGAGAAACGAAGCCATCAGACGTGTTTTTGCGTGCGCAGGACGGGCAGTCCAGGGACATGCAGGCTCGGTGTGCCGGCGGTTCGGGAGAACAGATCAGGTTGGAGGAGTGATGAGGGAGGTGGACGAATTGGGAAATTATTGGTTTGTGGGATGAGTCAGACGCAGTGAGACTTGTGGAGCTCGCTGGGAAACGAGGACAATGGCGGAGAGAGACAGTACACAAGGTTCATCGGTGGTGATAGAAATGATGGGCGGTGCTGTCCTTGCATCTCAGCTCGGTGGGCAAGTCAGAAAAACAGAGGGTCGGCTAACAGACCTCCTCCGCCATTGTTGTAGTTGTATTGTTCGACGCCCACGACGGCGGTGTCGACGAGGACACCGTCGGGTGAGGGAGACGTGGCGGGCTGCGATGCGTGTGAGCGAGGCGACTCTGGTCTGGGAAGGGCACTGGCCAAACGTGGCGATCTATGCAGATCGTGACTCGTTGTGACTAGTCTGTGACCTGCTGTGACCCAGATCTGCGAGGGATCTGGAAGGCAGGCGGAGTGACTCTGCGAACGTGCCGAAAACGGAAGTGTGAGAGAACAGGGGTGGTCACTGTCCATCTCAGATCCATGACCCGAAACAGTGGACCCTGGATCTGAGATTCGACTGGGAGGGTCTGAGCCAAGTTAATTATTATGGACATTTAATGCGATTTATATAACTCCCGCCCTGGACGTTTGCTGCTGCCACTCACTCCCCCTCCCGCTCACAACATCCCTCTCCTCGCCGTCCCTCCCCTCCTCCTCATCGTCACAAACATCGACGACGACCATCCAAAACACAATGATGGAGGGTATTGACACAAACTGGTGCCTCGGGTGCGACTCCCACTACAGCTCAGTGAGTACTTGTCCCTGTTTAATGACTCCGTCCCTCCTAAACACACTTCATCTTCCAGACAGAGGCTGAGCCCTACTGCTCCGCCGAATGCTTCCACAAACACCAACAGGAAGCTGGCGCATCTTACCCACTCTACAGGTCGCAGGTCCCGCCGTCGCCGCAGCCCATCCCCGTACACCACCACCACTCACCCAGACGGCACTATCTCTCCCGCACACCCTCGTCCTCCTCCTTCCACTCAGAAAGCTTCTCTGAGCTCAACCTCGACGCATCTCACCGTCCCTCACCCGCGTACCCATACGCAGCATCCCCCTCCCACTCGCATGCCTCCATCCACTCGGCCGGCAGCTCCTCAAGCGTCTTCGCCTGGTTGGGCAAGGGTGCAGAAGGTGTCCCCGCTTGGGCTGCAACAATCCCCTACGGCTGCGATCCTGAGGATCCTTCGTCATCGACGTCATCACCACGACACTCCCGCCGTTCCTCGACCTCCTCCTCGCTCACACCTCCCTCCCGCCCGCGCACTCGCACATCCATGACCTGCAGCAACCACTCGGGCTGTTGCTCCCTTCGCCCCGCGGCACTCGACATCTCCTCTCGCAAGCCCGCACCCCCTCGTCTCGACCGACTCTCCAACGTCTCCCACGTCGAGCACACCACCAGCCATGGTACCAGCGTCGTCAACGTGAGCAGTCCACCCACGCCGACGATGCCCTCGAAGAGCATGGCCACCGTCACACCATACACGTCGCTTCCCTCACTCGCTCGCTCAAGTGCGTCGGTGAGTGTAACCTCGATCGTCACCCCCGGTTCTCTCCTCCACGCCGGCTCAAGACCGGTGACACCCCCTGAGTCCGAGCACGGCGACGATGATTTCGAGGTTGTAGAGGAGAAGGTGAAGCATGAGTTGGCAGGTGTTGAGCAGAAGCAGAAGAAGAGCAAGGCGTCCGGTCTCTTCAACAACATCGCGCAGTCAATCAAGGCATGGGCCGCCTCGAACGAGTTCGCGGAATCGCAGCTTGGCGTGAACGGTCGTCAAAGGGCGGCCTTGCAGCAAGCGAGGGCCATCAGCAACAAGACCGTGGCGGCGCCTCAACAGCCTCAGCCTCGTCAGGCACAAGATACGGTACGACCATCGTATCTCAACCGACAGCTGAAGGAGCCGGTCGCGTTCATCCACGACGAGGAGTTGGCCTACGGTGTGGGAAGCAATGTGCGGATGGGACGAGGACTGGTCAGCGCGTCGAAAGTTATTGAGGGAGAGAAGTCGAGGGTGAAGAAGGGGGAGAGGTACCCGGCACTCCCGATGCAGCCGTTCTCATTGCACGGACGGCTATAACCTCTCGCCTCGTCTCTTCTCGCCGCCCCTCGACTGGATTTGACACTCGCCGGTACACCGCTTCCACGCCACTTTCGCTCGCCGCTCTCGCTTTCGCCATGCTATCTAAATATCTAACGCATACATCGTTCTCTTTTCCTTTCTCTCTCATCATTCTTGCATCCACCCACGCTCAATCATAGAAGGTCCTGTTTGTTTGTTTGTTTATCTCTATCGTCCGGATTCCTCTTCCTTTCTTGGTCCACCTCCTTCCTCTTCCTCTCGCTCGCCCTCGCGACCGACGACCACATGACGCCCCCGCGGCGGTTTTCCTCCCGCTGCCTCTCCAGCAAAATACCTCATTCCTCATTCCCACTCGCATACCTCATCAACAACTATTGTATTCTCATCAAAACACACCCCTCGCTTGCATACCCCCATCCACTACCTCTACCTACTCTTGCATATAAAGACACCCACCCACCTCAATCTCTCTCGATCGTCTCTTCCTGTCTCTTTATAGCACTCTCGCACACACACACACCCTCGTTACATTCATCGTCGGTTTTTCTCTGTCTGTCTCTCCTCTTGCATATTCGTACCTGCTACATCGAATACATACATGTACCCGCCTCTGCGCTCAAGTATCCGCTAGACTAGCATCTGATTGAATATACATACATGCATCTGCACTACACGAAAATTTCTCTACCCGTGTGAGGAATCGGAATACCACGTCGGTCGGTGAGTACTAGTAGAAGGAACTCGACATATCTTGAACACCGGCCGCACGAATGGAAATCCGTTTGAACTCTGTGCACTGTACGCACTTACAGTACAAGGACATTGTCCCAATGCGCATTCCGAATTGCCCAAATCCGCCAGGACGTACGGAAATGATGGACAGACATCACGATCAACTGGGTCCCTGGGAGGAGCGTTCGCGGGAACGCCTCGAGGCAAGACATGCTCTCAACTTGAAATTTTTCCTTCAATCCCTTTCCCATGACATCGCCATCTCGAGCGGACAAACTCCTCAGACTTACGAGACACTCCAATTTGCGGTGACCGCGTCTATCGTTCTGTACAGCCTCGAGCGCTGCCTCTGCCTCTTTCCTCAAATCTTCTCTCTGCTTCGAGTCCACCCAGGGTCCAGGGAGGAGTGGGACCATGACCTCTGCCAGAGTATAGGCGATGGCGAAAGTTAACGTTTGCTGCAGTTGTGGCGCTCCGTTTGCTCGATCGTGCTTTACAGTAGTGCCAGCCAGTGCCTTAGAAGTTGTGGGTCCACACACCACCCGAGAGGCTGTCCGTCATGGTTCGGGTCCGCATACGTAAACGCGATTCCACGGTCGTCCCGTCGTCTTGTCAATGTCCTATGTAATTTCATTTGGCCCTCATTGATTTGTTGATTATGTTCGTTGATCTATGGTCCTTCTATTCGTATGGGCGAGTAAGTTAAGTTGTTACGGTAAGGACGATAAGGTAATCTAATCTACGTACGTCGAGTCCGAGACCGGCGGCGAGTGCTGGGCTTTCGCAAGGAGGATGACCAAGAACTTGAGGACGGTTTAGTGCATGATAGGGTTGCTTGGACTGTGCTAAGAGGAGATCTGCCTACGCAGCGAGGATCGGGACCTTAGTGTCTCGCCTGCTGGCCACAGGGGCTCGCTAGCCTCGTGTACTAACCTTTCGAACGGCCCTCGGGCGAGGGAGGGATGTGACGTCGTCGAGCCGACGTTCCGAGCTGTGAGGAAAGCCTAAATCCGATGAGGACCTCGCAACGTCAGAGAAAAGCGGGCTGCGCGTAATGAATTGCAAAAGCTCTTCTAGCTCAAGCTTTCTCGGCGAGGAATGTGTACCGCTTCGGTGGGAAGCCAGAGCGCACATGGAGGGCGTCATAGTGATCAAGGATCCTGCAAGGTTGGGTTCTGTGAGTGAGCGAGGAGGACGGAAGTACAGTCAGATGTTTGAGCTTAAAATGGTCGAGTAATGCAGGATTACTTACCGAGATTGACAGGAAGGCGAGGTTATTGAGTGGTTCCTCGGACGTACACATATCATATTCCAGTCTCGTCTGTCTCTCCGTTCTCCATTCTCCGAGGCCAGCTGGCCCTGGCATACACGCTGTCCTGACGCAAACTCCAGCTGAGAAGAAGTCCTCTTTACCATACTCTTACTTACCTACGGCTTCTTGGCACCGCACATACCAGCGAACAGTGCATCTTACGCCGCCCTCAAAGTTTTTGAGCCAATAGCGTTTCACACAGGCTCCACCTCACCTGTACCTTGGTCGTCGACGAAGAACCGGCGGCACGGACAATGACTGCTACCAACAATGCGCAGTGCATGTGGGGGTGATCTGGTGATGCGTAGTGAACGAGACTTTCAGGGACATATTAGACATGGCACGAGACCTAGGTCTTGGCTATACCAGGGTCAAGCTCATAGACTCGAAACGACTACGATCCTGCATAGATAACTTGGTAATCAGCTTCGGAGTCGTGTGGGAGAGGCCATGGCCGTCCGAGGGTGTATGAAGTACGTACGTACCTAGGGTCGGACGCTCTGAGTCCGATACTTGCAGCTGTCATTTGGCGTGCGGGGTAATCTAGATCGTGGGGCATGCGAAAGTCACTCGCGCTGAAAATAAGGATGATCCAACCACTTGCAACAGTTCTTGTGAAACAGTGCTTACTGTAGGCACCTCTAGCAACATGACTAAAGCCAGCGAGCGTTGTGCAAACCGAGGTGCTGTGCCACTGTGCGTGTGCCGGTTTCGTTCATCGATATCGAAAAATTTCGTCTTGTAACAACAGCGTAATTCCATGTGTTGTCACGGAGTATGAAGCATGGCATCTACAATAAGTGAAATGAGGGCAAATCCTCGTACCAGGGGTACACACGAGGTATGAGAACATCTACAAAAAAGCCAAGAACAAGTTATGATCTCTCTTGATCGACTTGAGCCAACACGTAAACGTGCTTACATATAGTAGGGCGATAATCTACTAGTCGGCCTCCGCGTCTCAGATCTCAAAGTCTCCTGTCTCATCTCGCCCCCGCCTTCACGACATTCAATTCAGTTGATCGACTGTGAGGGGTGTAAGCTCCGGTTCGGGGCTGTGTTTAACCTGTGAAGTACAGTAGCCACATGTTCAGTGCATTGGCCTTTCCCCAGAGTCTGGAGAAGAATCAAGATCGATCCAGCCTGTCCTGGGCGCCGTACAATGACGACGGAAGTATACTATCCATGGAAATTTTCCTGAATAGTTAGAGGTCAATAGAGTCCTTTAATTTTGGGTCCGTATATGTGTCGATTATTGTATAGAGATAATTGTAGGCTTGTCTTCACTCCGGGGTCTAGCTCGTCTAGATCGACCTACGTCAGGGGCATTCGCCCAAAATCTGCGCAAGAAACCTCACAAATAAAACCCAAATATATTGTCACATCCCCGCAGACGTGACATAGCTCAAGCAGTGAGAGGAGGCTGAAATGTTTTGGAAGAGTTGCTCCACCTCCACCAATGGCTGGCGCTTAATACAGGCATCACTGTCGATATCGACGTGGCGGCGTGCACGCGAGCATCTACTACGGTGATGGCTCTCAACTTCTGACAATACACTTTACAGGATCTCCGTAATACCCTGCCACTCGCTCGGCCTGGTTTTAGCTTTCACGGGCGAGTATTGGCTGCACAGAGTCTACAGATGTTTCCGCATGGTACACATGAGCATCTCGCATAGTCACCATCTCGCTGACACCCAACTTCAGCACTTCAAGGTCCGAAGAACTGTTCCCAGGCTTTACAGCTGGGCGGTACGCCTCCCATTCAGTAGGCCACGCTACCAATGGACCACCCACTTCCGAATGAATGGACAGACGTGCGGATGGAAGCTGGACCTGAGCAGGGGTCAACTCGGAGCTTGCGATTGGCCTGGCTGGCTGGAGGATCTTCCTCTGATCCTGCGCAATCGATTCTCAGTCTAAGCTATCCTAAGCTATCCTGGTCCGTTGGATGACTTCTCTGGAAGTCTCCAGTTCCTCGGGTTGTCCATTGTCTCTGCAGATAAGGGATGACGCGTTGGATGAGCGTCCTTGTAGTATTGCGATGGTAAAGTCTCGCAGAACTACATGTGCGTTTATCCTCTGAAGAACCCATTACAGGATGCAGACGCGTATCTGCTGTCATGGTTTCGATATGCAGATCTTGTCTGCCGCAACCCTCTGAGTGACGAGCGGTACAAGTATTGATATATGACAGAAGGTATTGAGAGCGTCGGCATAGCAAGGTGAGTAGCGGATCAAGCCACCGAGCTAACTATGACCTTCCAATGGAGGATACCACATCCTAATTGGAATCAAGGCGAGTCCATGATGGTCAATCCTATTACTTTGCTAAGTTCTATACGCGATGACAGCTCGTCCTACTTCCGTTAAGGTCGACGACGACCGTCATCGCATCAGAGCTATATTCAGACGTTTTGTGCTCATGATGCGCCTCCACAGACACAAATGCTCTCATGTAAACAATCTTCTCTTCCAAGCTCCATCGGCAGAGACACTCTCATCATTGCACGCCAGCTGACTCGTCCGCCAAGTATCTGGGAGACCCTTCCTCACCTGGACAAAGCTAAAACGCCCCCACATCCATCGAACGCAACCTGGCCAGACATATGCTGACATATGACGTGCACTCACAGAGTCCGACCTGATTGCTATTGAATAGGCTTAACTCTCTGGCCCTGAGACGCTTTCTAGATCTGAAGCTCCTGTCGCGTGTGCCGAACGGCGACACGTGCCTCCTTCTCACAGATTTCCATGGTCCGCTGACGCCTTGTGATCAAGTCCGTCATAGGCTCCTTCTCGAACGATTCGCCATGTCCTCCCATACCAAGTTTTAGACCACTGGCAGCGATGCCAAGACATAGGGGCAGCTGTTGATGAGAGCGGTGATGGGGTTGAGTGAGAAGGTTCGTGATAATTAACGGGATTTGTGGCGTTGTTCGGCGTGGCGTGCGCGGTAGCTGCAACGAAAGCAGTGGTATTGATCTATACTTCTCTGCTATAGAATCGAGTCTGTGTAAGTCCAATAGCGAGGTTATTCACGCTAGGATGATCTCACTAAATATATCTCATAGTGTATAAAACCTACTCAAAGAATCTACTTACAAGGTTCTTATACAAGCGATGCACACTCACTTTCTAATAAATGACGTATTAATCTAGTACTTCACCGCGGTGTACCTGCCCGTGCTCGTTGCTCCGTACTTCCTTGGTATCGAGGGACTCCTTGAGATAGGTAAACACTGCTAAGACTGTATTTCCCATCAACCATCTTCCTTTACTCACATCTCTCACACAGGCCTCAAGCCTTTTTCACAAGGACCATGCGCCTATGAGACAATACAGCTGATCACAATTGCAGAGTTGTATTTATCCATCTATAGGCAACACGTCCCTCCAACAGCTACACAACAACTCACCTAGCTCGAAATCTACACAGTATCCGAAGGAACGTGAGTATCTGATGGTGGCGCCTCTCCGTCCGATACAGAGCGCTGCTAAGAAACAAGAGCAATCAGCCAGCTAGTTGGAGTGGGTCTTTCTCGTTCAATACAACTACAGAGACAGCTTTCTGACAGACGTCGTACGGGCGCAGGTACCACAAATCTTTGGTCTCGGAGAGCTTGAAACTGCGAAGTCCGCGTCGATGCCTTGCGTTGGTGTATATTATCCATTGGTGGCACCATCGCGGATGTACCATGTGTGGTGTTCGACGTTGAGCAGACACGGAACTCCGTACCGAGCCCCCCGACGCGTACGAAATGATCGCAACTCTGAGGTGCCTGACTTGATAGGTTGGTACACACGAGCGTGATTATCGTCCTCATACACGGTTGACAAGAACAACTGAAAGCAGATACGAACAACAGTACGGGAGTAGTCAAGAAGACGTTATAATCGAAGGACCTTCCTGAGAATCATCTGCACGAAACACGATCGACATACAGAACATGTAGAGAACCACGAAGGCTCGGGAGAAGCACACACTGGCACCTGTGCCTCTCCCCGATGCAAGTCATGACATACGCAGATATAATATCGAAGTCTTCTTCGATCATTCGCCAAGTATGTAAGCTTAAATTGTTACTTTCACTGTATAGTGGCACACTCTATTTCGCGTCCTTGAAGTTCTGACGACGACAAGAATACCCTTACCACGAACGTCGATATGACACGGTCCAATGTCGGTCGGTCGTAGGCGATCAGGAACCGTTTTACTCGAATCTGGGCCTGTTCACGAAGATCGCTGGCTCGTCCAGCTCTTATACAACAGCAGATGATTCGAGGAATCAAGTTCCGTCCCGTAAATATTGCAAGATATGGCTGCAGCAGTGGAATGGCTCGGGAATCGTCCACCTAATGTTCCTCTCCGAGATCCCCGCTAAGTACTTAGTACAATACTTGAACCTGCCAAGTCTGTCGCGGGCCCGTACCTGTTATCCTGCTACCAAGTACCTCCGCGATCGTGCGCCGTGTCTCTGTAAATTAACGCACACATTACAAATACCGGGTTATACGTCGAACTAGACTTGTTGAAAATTGGAGCCCTATGAGGAGGGTATGTGACGGCAGCATTATCGATTGCTAGAATACTCGTGTAGCATAACGCATAATTGAACACATGAAAATATGTCAAGTCTCGAAGTCTATGGGAACAACATACCCAGTATAAGCAGTGATGAAGCTGCCTAAATCGACGCCTCGTGAGGTTCGCCAAGGCCATCTGTCTGAGACTGATGTATGGATTAACCTACTGTAAGATGAAGAGCAGATGAGAGGATGACGCACCTCCGAGTCCGAATGGTTTGACAGGCTCACACATTCAGTATCGTAAACTAAGTTAGAACAGGGTGTGAATTCGGTACCGAGGGTTCCACGCAATCTCGTTCAACGTTGTGGTATCCGTACAAATGATCTGCGTCGCAGGCCACCAATCATCTGTTTTCCGTGGGCTGCTATCACGCATTTCTACGTCTATTCGACGAAGGGGACGATAAGACCGTGATACTGATCCGAACCCTTTGCTCAACCACTGGCGCCCGGCGGGCCGCGCGTGCGCGTATCGCACGGGCGCAGCGGAGTGTACACCTGCCCGAAAAGGCTAAGTCTACCGCAATACAACGTTGTCACGCTTTGTCTGCCGTGCTAGATCTACCATGATCCACGACACAACCATCAGAAAGTGCGCCAAGAAACGATGGCGGAAGCCAGGTCAGCAAAGAGGAAATCGGGGATTAAACCTGTATATTTGCATCCGCGTGAGTACAAGGGCATTGTATGCTGGAAATCAGTAGTCATATTCATATCTGTTTACGATCTACTGGACGAACTTAGTATGCTATAAGATTCATACGAGGTTCTAGCTCGACAGCCAATGAACATTAATGAACGATGGGCAAGGCGCAAATCATCATGCATCATGACGTTGCGGGATCCAACACAGTCAAGTAGCGACGAGTACGGATAAGAGCCAATGAATACGAAGCGGGATATACGGAGAGGGGCAGGCGTTGAGGGCGCTCGTATGTAGGGTTTTTGATCGTTTGGAAACATCTGTGGAAGCTGCCTCCCTTGAACCGCGGCCGGCAAGTAGAAATTCTTCCTCAGACGCTGCTGCTGTTTCTGCTTCAGACTCACCGACCCTCGTCGGTGGGTGAGCCGCTTGTTTGAACTTCGACATCGTCGGCGGCTTCCTAATTGGCAGAGAAGACATGGTTAGCTCAGGGTGCATATCGCGGAAGAAATCGTACTGACATGGTGAAGCGGCGTGGTAGTATGGAATCTTGATAACCCCTTGGACATAACTTACTGCTGGATAGGTATCTTACCGTGCGTTGCGCCTTGACATGCCCTGGAGCACGTTTCATTACTATTGTTGTATTTAAGCTCTAGCGAGCCTGTCGCCCTGTAAAGTTAACTGGGCGTGACAAATATTTTGTCACGGCTCCTCACCTCCAGAGCCCGCTCGGTTGCGTTTCCCGGAAAAAAGTGAGCAAATTTTGACAACGAGGTTGCCCTGAAATCTCCTGAAATGCCTCTGAAGTATAACCGCTCGCTGACGTCGCTGGCCACAAACAAACCCCGTCGACGGCGTGTTCTGTTCGGGATGTCGTCGTGTAGGGTGCTCACGATGGAATCGCATCGTCGTCGTACGCCACAATGGTGGCATGCGAGAACCAACTCCATCCATGCAAATCACGACGTGCGGCTCGCAAGGTGCCATGCCTGGCCACAGCGCGTGTACAGACATTATTGCTACACACGCCACTTGCGCCCGAGCACATGTACCGCGGCCGCCCGGCATCATCTTCGTGGAATATTCGGTGGTGGCTCACATCCGATGATAAATGACATACCAAGCAAACTTATGTTACAGTCAGTTCATGAGATTGCAGAGGCCCTCGATACTGGGCGAGTATTTGTGGTATTGTAGTCTCAGCTACCCGAGGAAGCACAATCGTACTTACTTCGAGTCAAGAAGCCGCTGCCCGTCGTCTCGGAGTCGATTGCCAACAACGTGTTGATCCTCAAATGCTTGCCTGGAAGGTATACGTGGTATCCATTAATATTACGAGGCACTCAACGTCATAGAAAAGAAAAGTCAGTACATACACAACACACGATCAGGGTTTCAGATTTGTTGGGAAATGAAAGGGTTAACTGCGTATACGTCAGTTTCATTGTGTCCTTCGCGAGAGATGACCCTTGCTATGCACTCTACGGCGCAACGTGAGAAGTTTAACAGGCAACTTGACATTGCTACAGAGGAGATAGCTTATTGTGGTTGCAATGTGTTCAAACGCCCGGTGCGAGCATTAACCCGATTTGAGGCCCTGTAGACGCTAACCTGTAAGTGCTCGCCGTTGGAAATGACGATGAATATTTGCTTACAGCACAGGAGCACCCCACCTGTTGGCGGCTAAACATGATTGGCCCCCGTCTCAATGCGGCTCTCGGAGCGGGAGAAGTTCCTGGTATATGCAATGCGACGGTATTGGCACGTATGAAATGGTGGAATGTTCGACCTCTTCATGGCACTGTGTCCATATATCAGTTCCGAGATCAGTCCTATAGCAGGTTGAATACTCACGAACAGCTCCTCACCAAGTACTTACAACTGATGGCAGAGTCAACGCAGAATTTGGTCAATCATAAGATAGATAACGAAAGTTGCGGAGTGAGATACCGCGAATGACAAGGGACCGTGATATCTCTTGCCCGAAAAGGGACGTCACACCAAATTTATTCACTTCGCGACAGTCGGATTATCCTGCGCATTATGCCTTTGAGACCGTCCATCCAGATAGATTCTACGCGCCTCAAAAATTAGTAAGTCAGCGAGCAAAAGACATTTGAGCATCGACGCACTCTTGATTCACAATTTGCCTAGCATGGGGAAGCAACCCTGAGTCGTCGATACCGCAGCAGCTGTGGCCAAGGCTAACGAGATAGCATGTCGATGGGTGATCGCTTTAGTGCCGTTCACCTTCCAACTGCCGCCCGTATCGCCCTGATGCGCCTCCATCACGCATCGCGATATGTTTGCGCTGTCGAAAGACCAGCGGCAGAGGCATAATGCATCCGAATTGCGACCGTAAGATACAAGCTCTTCCTGTTTGGCTCTCCTACGACGGCCGCAATTCGCCAACTATACAGCACAAATCATATGTACGATATGTCGGCCGCACTAGGAATCACTTGAACGATATCGCAACCTATAAGATACAGAAAATCGAGATGAGTACCATATCTTCTCAACACGTAGTGTACTCACTCCCAGAATGCATCTTGTCAGGTAGCTGTCTGATAGAATTTCGTGCGATGGACGAGGATCAGGACCCACTTTCGATCGTTGACAGCGCCTGGGCGGCCGCGGGAGGGCTATGTACGTGCTCCGGCAGCGAAGGTCCTGGTTGCGCTCATCGCAAAATGAGGCTTAGTGTACCCCTCGTGTCACGCGCCCCGTCAATTCAGATGGTTGTCCGGACCCTTTTTCAGTCTTGTTGGCGGGCCAAGAGAAACTTATATTGACTGAATGCAAAGTCAGCCCCGGAGTACGTGAGATTGTGTGCCACGACGACATAGGGTCCGTCATCGTCGAGGAACGTGTTGTGCCAGTCTTGCCCTTTTGTGGTTTAGTACCAGATAAGAGCCTGTGTCCTAGATTCTCAGACGCGCGTGACTTTCGACCGTTGTCACACTCTGGGGCTGGGGCCCGTGCCGAGATGTTGTCGATAGACTGAGAATCTATAATTATGTGTAGTTACGGCGAGTGCTGCGATGGAATTGTAGGGAGCGGGTTGCTTGATGTGCCGACACGTTGCTACAACAAGTTCATGAATAATAGATTGTCAACCTCACTGCGTAAACTTACCATAACGGCCAGCTTGACCGCGCGAACTTGGAAGTACACCCGAACCAGGTGAATTTGAACTGCCTGCGGTGGAAACTATTTCAAACATTGAATAACACGTTCACGAACAGTACGTACCTCTCAGAACGTCCTCTAGTGTATTAAAAGACAGCACCAAGACATCGCGGCGTTGAAATCGAATATCGAATACGGACGAAGCGGACGAGTAGCCTCAGGATCCCACGCCACAAGAGATTGCTGTAGCCCGATGTAGAGTTAGCTCTGCCTCGCGCCACCTGCCCACGAAACTTCTGGCAATTGATACTGAACTGTATACAGAAGATGGTCAAGCCTACGGTAACACGAAGTCCGCGAAGAATAGTCTCACGTACCGTGAGCACAGGCGATTGCCAAGATCGGGTACACGGAGAAGACCTTGCTACACGTTCTTCTTCCTGCGGACCTCATAACTTCAATATGGGGTATTGGAGCACGCGCATCCGACGCTTCGGCAGGTGATATGCTCTCTGAACCCTAGATAATATCAGGAATGTTTGCTGAAGGCTTGTCACACTGAACCGACACCGTGTAAGCTTGAGGCTTCGTGTGTACCCCGAGTTGTTACTCCACTTGATGGGCTAACACGCGAATCGGGATAACCAGCACGGTGCTTTTACGAGAGTTCATCCTAGCCTAAGTCTTTAACTGCACCTTCACCACCACTTTGCCATTATAGCGTGCGGCGTGCGGTCCAACGGAAACCTGTTCGCTGTCGCTATTGGATGGAGTAAGCTCAAGACATAACTTTGTCTCCAACATCTGAAAATCGAACACACTGGTGAGCGTGACGAACCTGATAACCATGGACGATCAACTTACCGATAGCGTGCAGTCTACAGCTGTTACTCACATCATAGACGTCGCAAATCCTCAAAAGCGCGGACAGGGCTGGATAACATGCACTGATGACGCGTTATAGCAGAGAACACACAGAAGTTACAGCCCTGCGTATCATGATTTCAGATCCTTGAACAAGCGGCAAGAGCATCATTGAAGGTAACACAACAGAAATGACCTTGTAAGAGAAGTTGTTTCATCGATGCGTGCAGTTACCTATGTACAAACCTAATTCCACGTGCTCGCGGTTGCATTTTCTCCGTCACTTCTCTTCCTTCGCAGTCCTCATGTAAACTGTATGCCTCATCCAATCACACGAGGGCAGGCTATACCTGAGAACGCACAAAGCGCTCTGCTTTGGGTCCGTCAGTGCGGAACGAGAGCAAGATGCGATAGCGGACAAACAACAAGATACAAGGCCTGAATACAGATTCAAAACGTGCACAATCATTGCGGGGGCTGGAAGCTATACATGCAATTTCATCAGGAAGACGTTTCTCGGGGTTTAACAAGGGACATACCCAGGAGGAGGACCACCAAATCCGGGTGGGGGAGCACCGAACGGCATGCCAGGGGGAGCACCAGGGAAACCAGGCGGGGCAAAGCCAGGAGGTGGGCCCGGCATTCCCGGTGGCGCGAATGGCATAGGAGGACGTTGCAAGGAAGGCGGTCCCACTAAACGGAGACGAAGTAGTGAGTATGTTGGTCAGGGAAAGGTTACAACACGCATTTGACGTACCTGGTGGCAGCATGCCGATGCCACGACCAGCAGGTACTCCTCGACCAGGACCAAATGGAAGCTACGTAGAGCAGGATCAGCGATTGAATGTGTGTTTGGGGGCTCAGCCGGTATTGAACTGTACTCACCGCGTTCTTTTTGTCGTCATCCACCACTGGCGGAGGTCCCTCTACTGACAAGCTGACCACAGTTTCACCACGCAAAATCACAAGACCAAGGGCTCGCTTAATCTCTTGCACAGGTCCAGCCTCGGATTCACCTGCCTTCTTTTTGGGACGAATACGTCTGAATTCTTCACATTCCGCGAGAACCAAGTTCATATGTCTGTCGAAAGCCAGCATCTGGCCTACCAACGCGCGTCCGTCGTTCAATGTGACTTTCAGCCTCCAGTTTATGAGGCCGAGCATCTTGCCACCCTTGGATTTCGGAGGAGGCTAGGTGAATACCAGACCGAGTAATCAGCACTACATCATTTACGAGTAATTATTGCAGATGTGCTCACCATGTTGGACGATTATGTTGTGTTTTTACTGGCCTCGAGGTGAACGTCTGAAGCAACGAGCAAGCGAGGTAGCCAAGCACGACCAAACACGCTGGTGGCGTTAACCGCCCGATTTGGGCGTTTGGCGCTCGCACTGGGCGCCACCAAAGCCCCTCCGAAGAGTCCGACTGACTCTTGCAGAAGCACTATCACGAGCTACAAGTCTCAAATGGCGGTCTCAACGATTCCGTGTCTTGTAACGAACCACCATCTGTCGCTAGCAGTGGTAAAGCATTCCTGCCCGCATCGTATCCCTCGTACAAGAGAACTAGAGTCGTTGGAACACTTTCAACTTTGTAAGCTTAAGCGGAACCTGGAACAGATTATTTAGTCGAAGCTGATATCCTACGTATACGCAGAGGGTTCAGGAAACTAAGTATAGGGACACTCTCGAGATAAAATACCGTCTACCCTTGAAATCAGAGATCACAGAATGGTTCTGCCTCGCATCGCCACTACCTTGACACGCCTTTTAGGTCCGTCCTACGTTTGGGGCATCTCATGCATATTTCACCACTTACGATCGTCGATCTTCCACACGTAGACATTGAGGTAACATAACGCACACCGCTCCATTGCTTGTGCTGACCATCAGCCAGATTCCAGTGATATGTGCGCCGATGGCCAAAGTCACAAGCCCCGAACTAGTGGTATGTATCCCAAATATTCCGTCGGTCTGTTCCGTATTCATCCATACCTGCAGGCAGAAGCTACTATTGGAGGCGGCTATGCGTTTCTGGCAGCAGGTCAGCGTGTTCGAACCGTGACTTGTTTCTTCCGGATCTTATTTCCTTCTGACGGCTACAGGCTACCAGTCCGCTGAGACTATAAGGAATGAGATTGCTTCCACGAAATCTCTTCTGACCGCAGCGAACTTCAAACAAGGCAGCCCAAAATTACCAATAGGCATTGCGTATTTTGGCTGGGAACTTGACAAATACGGAGATCAGGAAGCCCACAAGAAGTTAAACGTCGCACTTGACAGCGATGTGCAGTCCATCTGGCTTTCCTTCGGCAGCCGCTTCGATAAGTGGGTGGAATATATTCGTTCCAAGGATCAGGCGAGACTCGACTCGCAGAAGACAAAGCTGTTTATTTTAGTAAACAATCTCGATGAAGCTCATGCCGCATACCAGCTCGGTGCGGATGTTATCGTGGCGCAAGGTATGTGTTACGACATATTATACGTTATAACGCCGCTCAATCATCCAAAACGTTGTATTAATCCGCCTTCTATTGTAGGAAATGAAGCTGGCGGTCACGGATCTAGTTCAGCCCCTCCTGTAATTTCTCTGGTAACCTCGATCCTGCAGGCATTACCTGAAAATCGCCCTCCCATTGTCGCGGCTGGAGGATTTTCCACCGGCGGACAAGTCGCAGCGTTTCTTACCCTTGGCGCATCTGCAGTCGCTCTTGGCACACGCTTTATCCTCACTCCTGAGAGCCGTTATTCCTCCGGCCAGAAGGCTGCACTTGTCGCCGCCAATGGCAATGCGACAAAACGCTCCGTTGCCTGGGATCAAGCTAGAAACACGATCGATTGGCCTGACGGCATAGATGGACGTGGTTTATACAACAAGCTCGTCAAGGACTTCGAATCTGGCGTCGATGTCTCACATCTACGAGAGAAAGTCACGCAGAACCTCATCGGAGGTGACATCGAATATCAGGTGACTTGGAGCGGCGCCGGCGTGGGCGAGATGTCTGAGGTCAAGGGTGCTAAGGTAAAGTGGAAATGAGCAACACGCCTTCTGGTCGTGGTACACATGGGTCTGATCCAACTTTATCCGCATTTACCGATAGGACATCTTGCACGACTTCCGCTTCGAAATCGTTGATCGGTTGCAGGCTACTCAAGAGCTCGTAAAAGACTCCCGGCCTAAGCTGTAACGTATTTCCCTGAACCCACATCCAACATGTAGCTCCGTCGACTTCGAAATACAATTCTTGTCCCAGCCGTACGGTCATTCAGCCTATCTTGATCGAGACTTCGCACGCAAATGAGGCTGGCGCAGCGAATGAGATGCATCTAGGCCAGCGGATTATCCATCTGAACAGCCCGTCGTTCATCGACGTGCATCAGGTTCGACGGATGGTAGTATGCCTCGGTGTGCTCTGGACCCGTGTATAGGAGCACTCATAGACAAGCTGTGCGATAGCCTGGAAGCATATCAGAAGTCCCATGACCACCGCTATGAATAGAAATATACTTTAAGAAATACAGCTACGTGCCCATCGTGCCCAAGATGTGTGCAAACATACCAACACTCACATAAGCATCGGCATTAAGACGGTGCCTTCTGTCACTGGTATCATACACCCCTCAGCAGTGGAGCCCGGATTTCGTGTCATGGAGTGACTATTTTACTTATTCGAGCATGCGGTCGTAAGTTTCACACATTTGGAAGCACCCTGACCGGCATTTCGAACCGAAAGATGAGAAAACACTGTCGTATTGAACATTGATACTGAGAAATACAAGTTGCTTGATTTGTACAGTCACACGTTTCCGTCTCTAACATCTGCGACGTATTGTTACATTTGAACCGAGAATTGTTCCTGCGAAGAAAAGCCAGATAGCGATGCGAAATATGGAAACACGGTCGATCAGTGGACGATGTCCACGACGAGGTCGCCCTGGTTGATGGAGTCGCCTGCGAAAACAATACGTCAACGCATGCATTTACGAAACATGAACCCCACAAACCTTCGTGGACGACAACACGCTTGATGTGGCCAGACACAGGCGCAGTGACGGCGGACTCCATCTGCAAAACCATATTGGTAAGAGATCAAATGCGAGAACATTTGGTAAACATACCTTCATCGCGCTCAGGACTGGGTGGAATAGGCAATATGAGTACTGACGTAACAAATGCTATGAGAAATGAGATGTACGTACCCGCAATGGGGTCACCCTTCTTGACGTCTTGTCCCTCCTTGACACGAACCTCAACAACGACACCAGACATGGGAGCTCCAACAGAGCCTGGGTCGTTGGTTGCCTTCTCGCGTGAGAGAGTCTCAACGGCGGAGTTCTTGTCCTCGACAGATACGGCACGAATCTAGAAAGATCATCAGTAAACCGTCGAGCAAAGATCCCAGGTATCCAACGGAAACCCACTTCTCCGTTGACCTCGAACCAGACGTCACGCTGAGCACGACCTTCGACGACAGGACCGACTGCCATCAAGCGAATGATGAGGGTCTTGCCTTGCTCAATCGAGATGTGCATCTCCTCGCCAATATCCGGTCTGCCCAAGAAGTAGCGGGTAGGGATGACGCTGAGGTCACCATACTTCTCAATGAAGGTCTGGAACTCCTCAAAGACCTATAATTGCCAGCGCATTAGACTTTATGATACATCGAGATAGCAGATAGACATACCTTCGGGTACATGACGTACGACGTCACATCCGCGTCCGTAATGTGCTTGCCATACTTTGCACGGAGCTCAGCCTTAATCTTCTTGAAGTCCAGAGGCTGGAGACTGGCACCGGGCCTGCCGTCGATTCTGGGCTTGTTCCTGATGATCTTGCTTCGCAGAGGTTCGGGGAAGCCGCCAACTGGCTGACCGAGGTAGCCCTGGAAGAATTCGACAACAGACGAAGGGAAGTCGAGCTCCTCAGCTCGGTTGAGAACATCCTGCTTGGAGAATTTGTTGGAAGTCATCCATTGTGCGAAGTCACCGACAACCTTGGAGGATGGGGTGACCTTGACGATGTTTCCGCACTGTCCACAAGACGTATCAGTACGAGCATCGAGTGATAATGTATGCAATACTGACAAGGTCGTTGGCTTCGATGTACTTCCTCTTGATCTCTATTGATATAAGATATTCTAGTTAGCATCAAGCCGAAAATTATGGCATGAAGGACGTACCATCCCACTGAGTACCCAAGCCCAGCTGCGAAGCTTGGAACTGTATATTGCCAAATTTAGTTCATCATACCAGATATCAATGCTCTGCTTCACTCACCATCAAGTTGGTGTACTGTCCTCCAGGCATCTCGTGGTCAAACACACTCGAATCCGATGCCCTGACGTTCGCCTCGAAGCACTGGTACAGAACTCTGACTTGACTCCAGTACAAGTTCAAAGCCTGGATATCAGCGTAACGAATGCCAGTGCCGAGGCCGGTCTGCTCGAGAGCGGAGCAGATAGCACCCATGGGGGGCTGCGAAGTGAGGCCGGACATGCCTAACAGGAACAATTCATCAGCGATTGCATAGTATAGGGCGATGAGGAACAGACATACTGTCGATAGCGACATCGACAACATCTGCTCCGGCAGCTGCAGCAGCAAGCATAGAAGCAGTCGAGATACCAGCAGTATCGTGCGAGTGAACATGGATGGGAAGATCGGGGTACTTCTTGCGAATAGCACCAACAAGACTACGATGCAACATCAGCCTCTATCCCTGGGACTAGGAATGTCGCAAAAAACTTACACCCTAGCGGACTCGGGCTTGAGCAAGCCGGCCATATCCTTGATACCAAGAACGTGGATGCCCTCGGTAACGAGCTGCTCGACGAAGTCGAGGTAGTACTGAAGCGTGTACTTCTTCTCCTTGGGACTGGCAACGTCTCCGCTGTAGCAAACGACAGCCTCGACGACACCTCCGGCCTTCTTTGCTGCATCAATACCGAGTTTCATCTAGACACAATCACGTCAGTAAATGACCGTTCATACGAGCTCTGTATGAGGAGCACATACGTTCTCTGTCGTAACAACGTTAGCAATGGTCAAACGGATGTCGAAACCGACACTCACCGATGTAGTTGAGGGAATCAAACACCCTGAAGATATCCAATCCATTCTCCACCGCCTTCTTGCTGAAGTCATAAATCGCATTGTCGGGGTAGCTAGTGTACCCAACGCCGTTCGCGCCTCTGACAAGAGCCTGCAACGGGATGTTCGGCACAAGCTTCCTCAAGGTCCTCAACCTCTCCCACGGATCCTCGTACAAGAATCGCATGGCGACATCGAACGTAGCACCACCCCAGCATTCGAGGGAGTACGCATTGGCAAGCGCGTAGGACGTCTCTTTGGCGATGTTGACCATGTCGATGGTTCGCAGACGAGTGGCGAGGAGTGATTGATGCGCATCACGCCAGGTGGTGTCCATGATAAGTACACCAGGGTACTCGCGTACGGCCTTTGCGAATGCCTCAGGACCGTGCTCGACGATGATGTTCCTCCATCCTTGCTCACAGGGTAAAGAGGCATCGAGAGGAGGACCATTGTCGGGATCCTCGCGGTTCTCAAACTTGGGGATGACGACGTCGTCCTTGAGACCTGGCTCGCCGACTTGTCCCTTGATAGAGCTGCCGTTGACAGCGAGGTCGCCGAGGTAGGCGAGCAGCTTTTGGGCACGGTTCTGACTCTGTACGAGCTTGAACAGGTCGGGTGAGTCGTCGATGAACGTAGTCCAGGTCTTGCCGGCGATGAAGACATCGTGAGTGAGGAGACGGAAAAGGAAGGGGATGTTGGTCTTGACACCACGAATACGGAACTCAACGAGGGCACGAAGCATCTTTCGGCGGGCAACTTCATATGTAGTGCCGCTGACAGTGCACTTGACGAGCAGAGAATCGTAATGAGGTGTGATTTGTGCACCTGCAAAACCGGAGGAGGCATCGAGACGAACACCGTTACCACCTGCACTACGGTAGACTTCGATTTTGCCGGTGTCGGGCTGGAAGTTGGCTGCGGGGTCTTCAGTGGTGATACGGCATTGAATGGCAAAGCCACGCTTGGTGATGGCATCCTGAGTGAGACCGAGCTGAGGAAGTGTAGCACCAGCGGCGATTTGGATCTGAGCAGCGACGATGTCGAGGCCAGTGATTTCCTCTGTCAAGTCGAATATACTAATTAATAGAAGTTCGTGCCTCCAGACTAAACTACTTACCAGTGATAGTGTGCTCGACCTGAATACGAGGGTTGATCTCAATGAAGTAGTGTCTTCCCATCTGGTCAACCAAGAACTCGGCGGTACCAGCGTTCCTGTACCCTACACTCTTCGCGAGCTTGATAGCGTCGGCCAAGATTGCCTGTCTGACTTCTTCAGGTAAATGCGTCGCAGGAGCGACCTCCACGACCTTCTGGTGTCTTCTCTGGACAGAGCAGTCACGCTCGAACAGATGGATGGTGTTCCCCTGTGCGTCGGCGAGAATCTGGACCTCAATGTGCCTCGGCCTCTCGAGGAATCGCTCGATGAAGACGGTGCCGTCACCGAACGCAGACTTGGCCTCGGATACGGCACGTTCAAAGGAGTTCTTGAAGTCGGATTGTTCGCGCACGACACGCATACCACGTCCTCCACCACCCATGGCGGCCTTGATGATCACTACAGGTTCACGACTTTGGGTTTGAATTCTAGTAAGTATAGATCGAGGACGATGTCACTCACCCGGGAACCCGTATTCTTGAATGAAGGCATCGGCATCTGTGTAGGAATCGACTGGTCCGGGAGTACCAGGGACGACCGGGACACCGATTTTGATAGCTGTAAGAGTGGTTTGTTAGTTTAAAGCAGAGAAATGGCGCATATATGCGGTTTTCTTACCAATTGTACGCGCTTTGGTCTTGTCACCGAGCGAGTCAATGACCTCTGGGCTGGGTCCGACGAATGCGAGACCAGCCTGTTCTACTTTGCGAGCGAATCCAGCGTTTTCAGCCAGGAAACCGTAACTTCAGAAGAGATGCCGGGGTGAGCGCATATAACATGGTGAAACTAAGACGGACTTACCCAGGGTGAATCATATCGACCCCGTGTTCAAGCGCAATGCGGATGATGTCATCTTGAGCAAGGTAGGCTCCGACAGGAGTGAGTCCCTTGCCAACTTGGTACGCCTCATCAGCCTATATGCGCCTCATTATTAACTTTGCACAACGACCATATAATCTCAACAGACGCACCTTTTGACGATGGGCAGAGAGACGGTCCTCGAAGGAGTAGATGGCAACTGTATGCATCGCCAACTCGTGCGCGGTACGGAAGACACGAATGGCAATTTCCTAGCGGAAGCAAAAAATGATTGCGACGCGTCGATACATCCATCCCCCACGCGCCGTCAGCTTTCTACATCTCAGAATGGATTGCGATAGTACTCACACCACGGTTGGCGACGAGAATCTTGGTCAACGGGCCACCATGACCCGCCGACTTTCGCCGCATCGTCTGGATGGAATGCACTGGCGTACCGGGAGCACTAGGCGTGACCGCGAACAAGGGTGCCAGCCTTGGCGGGTGGAGCGAGGTTGTTGTTCCCTGCGTCGCCATCGTTGTCGTGTTTGTCGGCGAGGATGGAGGAAGATCGAGGTCGGGATGCAAGCGAAAATTGGGAGCTATCCCCTCCGTCACTTGTGTTGACGCGTTACGGCGAGCGAGTCACAACTCTCAGGGCGGGACTGCCTTGGTCGGGGGGTAAATGGATCGATGCTGAGCTGGGTTTTTATCTAGGCGCGAGCGACGGAGATCGCGGGGAGGCACTGGCTGTAAGTTCTGGACGCAGCTGATCAGTGCGGCCGATGGGGCTTGCTCGCTGTCGTCAGACGCGTCGGGGACGTGGCGGATGGCGATCAAGAGCAGTTGGGGAGGGGAGAAGAGGCACGAGCAGCTCGAAGGAGTTAGTTGATATAAGCCCACGGGCGTCAGAGGGCGCGATCTAAGAGCCAACGTCACTCCCGCGATATCAGAGTAAGTCCAGCTTCAATCAGCACTAATCCAGTCTATCCGCTTTGTTATCTCTCTTTCTTTCTCTTTTATTACGGACTTAACGCGGTCTACCCGCTCAGTGTCCGCTCCTTCGTCTGATATCTTACGCCCACCTCTCTCCAAGCGGTCGCTGTTAACGACTGTAGCAGTGCCAAGAACCGCACCGTCGCTTGCAAACGTGCTCCCAGGACGAACGCTCCAAGTCCCCCTCTATGAGCGATCGTCCCTACCGCATATCGTTCGATCATCTCCCCCAACCCGCATTGACCACCAGAACGTATCGTCGACATCTCAGCTGATCACCTTCGCAGTTCCAATTGGTCGACATTAAACCTAGACACAGCTGCGGCCTGATGCACGAGTTCAGAACGTCTATGAACGCCTATGAACCTTGGTGAAGTACGACGTTCGATAGTGTACATAAATAACGGTCTATCCAACGCCTGTGTTGTGACGTCGGACGTATATGTATGTATAATCTCTAGTGACTAGCAGCACTCACATATGCATTACTGGATGAGATCCATTGTATCCAAGACATCTAGCAAACAGCGCTTTTACGACCCTCGATTCGTCAGTGGCAAGACGTTCTGCTGTGCCGCCTGCTCCGCCTTCTTTTGATTGTTCTTTGCGACCGCGTAGAGCAGCCCCGCAAAGAACCCTACGCCAATCGCTGACACGGACCCCAATGTGACAGCGTCCCCGAAGAAGATCATGCCTGAAGCCGCCACGGGCAGCTTATTCAAGGCACCAACCATACTGCACAGTGATTTGCGTCAAGTCAGTGTCAAATATGACGAAGCATGGAACAACTAACCTGTACGTCGTGCTACTAGTGACACGTACGCACCACGCAGTGGTATACGAGATGCCGACAGCGGCGGCACCAGAGAAAGCGATTGCGAACAGGAGGAAGTTTCGGGTTTCCTCAGGGCTATTATCGAATAGTGATCAGCATTCTATGCATGGTGGCACGGTCGTGACTCACAAATTCCGTACGAGATTTGCATGGGACCAGTCTTCTGCGATAATAGAGAATACGGCCAGAACAGGGATTGAGAGCAAGTTGTTGTAGAACATAGAATCCCAGTCCGAGAACCCGGTTACTTTGATGCGTTTGCGCATCGCGAGAACCTATGGGGAAATAGACATTAACAAATACAGTCTTCTCTCAGCTAGAATTGCAACACTACAACAACCGGCGTTGCACCGAAACACGGAGGCGATGATACGCACATACGCAGCACTAGCCAAGCAGTTGACCAACATCCAGAAGTATCCGACGTTCAGGCTCTTCACGATTCCAGTAACGTTCCACGCAATGCCTTCCGAAACCGCTGGGTCGCCTGCAGCAAGGCTGTCGCTAATATCTGCCCAGGCTGCTATGACGGAAGACAAGACCTATACGTGATAGCAAGAAGCGGCGTTAGCGTCATGAACACGTAGTGGCAGTGATGAACGGGTGCGCGGAGGGTAGTGGTGTGAGAAAAACGAAGGCGTACCATGAAGATAAAGGAGACAAGCGTGAGACCTGTTACGCGACCGCCGAACCAGATGACTTCACCGTACGCCTGTCAGATACGCTCAGTTCATTATCTGGAGCGAGGAGGATGGTGTGGGTCGGATGGACGTACAATGAGGATGATGGTCAGGTTCTTGAAGATGGTGTATACGGGTATGCTGAGGTATTGCTGTGGAACGAGGCAGGCAGCGTCAACAACGCGCTCAACTGCGTACACGCAGTAGTCGTGGCGAGAAGAGCGAAGGACTCACCAGACTCTTAGACCCAGTGTATATCACGCTGACCAACGCGAAACTGATTGGAAACCATGCCTTGGCGTCCTTCATGTCGAACTCGCGGAAGGAAATGAGGCCTATCCTCTTGACAGAGTAGACAGCGGTCACACAGACTGTCGACTGTATGCATAGCAGAAGAAAGTTCATGTTGAATTGCCTTCCAGAGACAACGAACTATATGCATGAAGACCACACAGCAAGTAGGATGAGATTGGTAAACATAACCGTGCTGTGTGAGTAGACAGACACACGCACCTTGTTGACAACAGTCATAAGAATGGACGCAACACAGTAGCATACAATGGGTGGTACTACACATTGCAAGCGTGCACATCGACACGAAGAGAGAGTACACTTGTCAGTATGCTCTAACGGCCACGAGCAGAGCAAACTCACTTGACGATACATGCGGGGCCTCCTTCGCACTCCCCGTTGCAATTGCCTTCTTCATGTCGACGATGTCTACCTCTGCCTCCTCATACTTGCTCTGCTCTCTGCTGGTGCTTGGTCTCGCCGACATCGCGTCGCGGGCTGCTGGCGAGGGGATGGGTGGGTGGCTAGAGATGAGGGTAACGAGAACAGAAGTGGCTTTGAGTGCCTAATTCTGTGCGATACATATATTCGAGCACAACCATTGATCCGCGCCTCGCACTATTTATTGAATGGACATCTAGACGCAGCATACGATGAAACGGACTCTGAACATTAATTTGTGCAGTGGTACACCGTCGCCAGAGAGATTAAGGACGACAGGCACTTCTAGTGAGGAAATGCAAAAAATAAGCTCCCTGGCGGGGAGTCGAACCCCGCTTTCGCGCGTGACAGGCGCGTGTACTAACCGATATACTACCAGGGATTGGAAGAGGTGCCAATATTAGCATATATAATTGGAACCGACTCAATGCGCTCGTGCCCGCAACCCCCACGCCCACAAGACCACATCTGCCCACAACACTGTCCAATTCCGCACACCCCGCCCGCCGTGAAGCCCGCCTCCTCGACCCCTTCATGCATCACACTCAGCGTCGTTCGCGCCTTCCGCCCAGCGATCACCACATAGACCGCGCAAACAGGTTCCTCGCTGCCATGGTATTCAACAGCAGCGTACCCAACTCTCCCAGGAATCGTCACGCAGTAAGTGTGGGGAAGCAGAAGGTGCAGAGCCCCCCATACCAGATATCCCCTGCGAGAGTGAAGTTGAAGCAGGAAGTTAAGGAGAGCGATCCAAGGGGATTGAGTAAAGGAAAGGGCTCGTCCATCACCAAGCCTGTAGCGCTGTCGCTCGTCGACTTCAGCTATGTACTGAGCCTTGTGTTCGGAGGCTGCTGCTCGTGAGTGATCTTGATCTAATCTGTTTCCACTCTTAATGACCATCAAACGCACACCAGGAATGTCTACACATACGAATACTTGCTCAAGCTTGACCCACATTTAGGTATGCACAGAAGGTAATATCACCTCGCTTGATGCCGTACTAACTACTATACACATTCACACAGGTACAGCTCTGACATTCTCGCAGATGCTCTTCGTTACTCTACACTCTCTGCCATCTTTCCTCGAATGGCGTCGCATATCATCCTCACCCATACCCATCTCCATACCAACGCCCAGACTAAAGCCAAGACAAGTACCTCTATCACAGTGGGCCTTGCAAGTGCTCGTGCTCACCATTGGCTCACTCTTAAATAACTGGGCGTTTGGGTTCTCCGTACCACTTACGGTACAGATAGTCTTTCGATCCGCAGGTCAGTGATGATCGCACATCTATTGCTGGATAGAGTTGATATGCAGGTTAATAGGACTCGCTGTGTCGATGCTCTTTGGCCGGCTATTCCTCGCGAAACGATACTCGTATTCTCAAGTGGTAAGTGCTCCAGTTCTAGCATACAATGATCAATCTCCTTAACATAAAATCCCGTAGGCTTCGGTACTCCTCGTAACCTTGGGTGTCATCCTCGCCACGACCTCCCGTCCTTCCTCCAAATCTTCCACAACGAATTCCGTAGATGTGTCGCAGTACACAATCGGCGTCGCTATGCTCACGGTGTCCTTATTACTCACTGGGGTCTTGGGAATCCTACAAGAACGTACTTATACCAAGTACGGCCCGTGTTGGAAGGAGGGCGTATTCTATACTGTAAGTAGAACCCTTCTCTCCCGCTATTTCTCGTTCAAGTTCAAACACCCAATAATTGCTCGCGCATATAGCACGCACTTTCACTACCGATCTTCATCCTCTTCGTCCCGAGCGTGCAAAGAGGCTTCAACTCACTCAACACCGCATCCGCCATTCTCCCCTCCGACCCGAACTACTCGCCTGATGATGCAGACGACTCCCTGTTATCATTGGTGAAGGACATCCTCGGTATTCCCATTGCCGCCGACCTCAACTACCGACCCTACACCACCCTCCTCGTCAATCTTATAACTCAGTTAATATGCGTATCCGGTGTAAACCAAATGACATCCGTACGTCGCCTACTTTTCCTCTATAGCCTTTGCCGCATCCGCTAAACTGAAATACCGCATTTTCCAGCGCATATCTTCCGTATCCACCAACATCGTCCTCACAACCCGTAAAGCCCTCTCTCTAGTCTTCAGCGTCTGGTGGTTCGGCAACGGATGGAACGCACAACTCGGCAGTGGCGCAGGTCTCGTCTTCCTCGGTTCAATACTCTACACAGCCGTCACATCTCTTTCGAGTTCTGCCAAACAACCAATAGTTGTGGAGAAGGCGGAGGAAGTGGAGGTTAAGGTGAAAGTAGACGAAATTAAAGTTGATGAGGTAGTGCACCAGTCATCTTTGTCGACGCCTGGCCCGGGGCATGTGAGGACCGTGACGCGGAGGTTAGAGAGGGAGGCTGTGGTGAAGCTGGAGCCCCATTCGCCGCCGGAGTCGGTATCGCTCGTCAATAGAAAGTGGAAGGGCAAGGGTAGGATGATACAGTGATGGAGGAATGTTATGTGGTGCGAGTTTGGATTTTGCTAGAAGTCTATTTTGCTACTGCATAGGGACATTTGAACATGTCTGCGCGGCGTTCGTGCGATTGTATTATTGTATTTATACCCCTTCACGTCTGGATTATGAAGTCACGTATATAGTCCTCAAAATGTTTGTGTCACCGGCTCGCCCAGATAGAGAGTATCGCTCTCTCATATAAAAGTTCTGCTGGGTACATGCCCTCCGCGTAGGGTCCCTGTATGCGGTTTACAAGTGTATTTACTTCCCCGCATGTGCGCACTGAGGCAGTTTTGACTCATGAATGGGCCTCAGGATAGGAGTAAGATGCGAAGTACAAAATCGAAGGCTGGCCAGACTTCCGATTTCGTACACGCGCCTTCCCCTACCCTCGTTCTTGGCTCTTCTCCAGAGCGCCAGAATCAAGGAGACCAGCAATGGGTCTCCAGACATATAGAACCTGAGGTAAACAGCCGTACGAGAAGGGTTTACGTCCCCCATAGGCGACATATCGCCTTCACCTCCGCTTGGGCAATCAGTCCTCAGGAGATATCAGTCCTTGTCGCTGTTCATATACATGGCAGCCGTGTGGAGGTGTGTGGAGCAGGAAGAGTCGCCAAGCAGATCGTCCTGTGTACTGGTAGGATCCGCAACACCCATCGATCTCGTCTAACTGAGAACCTAGACTAAGACTACATGAGTCAATGAAATATAGCATGGTGAGGAATTAGACGCACCTTTTAGATTATACCTACTAGACATGAGGGAATGGGAAGCGGCTTAGAAGCAGCAAACCCTCACGACTCGCTCACGACACAGCACTCAAATGCCGACAAAATGGGGAAATGAGAAACTAGAAAGTCCGAGAGCAGGAGTTGGATTCATGACACCCTCGAAACTGCTCTGCGGCTTACCGAGTGACACCTGTCGGCTCAAGGATGGTCTTGGTAACTCTTGAGGACACTGCACACAACGTTTGGGCCTCCTATGGCAGACATACGAGTAAGAGTGAAGCAGTGAGTAATCAAGGTTGTAGACAAAAGGAAGCATGACAATACCTGATTTTGGAGAGAGTTTGCGCCAGCGCTATTTTGGAGAGAGAGATGACAAGTGATCATGACACCAAAGACAGTACAGGGGTTATGGAAAACGGCGGTGTGAAATGAGGAGACCGCAAGGCAGGAGTTGGGGTCATGGTCCCTCGAAACTGCCCATTTGGTATACCTGCAAAAACTTGTCTCGGCTCTACGATCTTGGGTCTTGTCGTCGCCAAACAACTTGAAGCACTGCGGCGGCCAACCAGAAAGCGAGACTGAACTGAAAGATAGAAGGTAAGTAAATAGAATGGCAGGCACATGAAGCGCAAAGGCAACATGGCAGCCGATAAAACACCGCGGGATGACAATGGCAAAATCTAGAAAGCAGGAGTTGGGCTAATGGTAGCCCTTGAAACTGCTTTTCCAGCGTACCAAGAATATCCATCGGCGCTGCCAGTGTAAGCTTCATATCGTGCGACTTATAGGGAACTTGCGCCTAATGACTGGAGGGGGCTAAGGGTGGAAAGATCACGCGTAATGAGCGAGAGCGAAGTGAGAATAACCGAGAGCAGGAGTCGGGTTCATGACACCGTCGAAACTGCTCATTCGGTTTACCGTAGGAATACTATCCGTCGGTCGGCACTGGGTCTTGATACAACTCTTGAGGACACTGCACGCGACGTTGAGCTCCTAATGATAAGTTAACGGTGTCCAACGTCAGTACAAGGTCAAGGAGGAAGTGAATACTGCACATACCTAGTCTTGACCGATATGCACTTGACGCGATGGGCTATGAGGAACGTGTAAGGCATTACACAGGACATGGTCGACAAACGATACGAGAGGACAAAAATAATCGCAAGGTAGGAGTTGGGGTCATGGTCCCTCGAAACTACCCATGCGTCGTACCTGAAGGTTCCTCGATCCCGGAATCGGAAGACTTGCAGCGTGTAACGACCAGCTTGAAGACAAGTTGAGTGGCTAGCTGCGATGATAAAGGAGTGAGCATAGAGGTAACATCACTGGCAAGAATAGAAGGATTTAGATCCGAACAGCAGGAGTTGGGCCCATGGAAGCCCTCGAAACTGCGTATCCGGCCTACCGTAGTTATCCGTCGGCTCTGTGAGCTTCGTATCTTGCTGCACTGTGCCGACCCTAAAACTGAACGTCAGGCGCCATAGACAATAGTTACCAGCGCACGCACCTCGATCCGGCTTGCACCTTATTATCGGACCTACAGCCTGTGGATAGAAAGAGTAATAAGTAACGTGAACTAAGAACTTGAAAAGGGGTATATGAATGTGTCCCACCAGCCGACCCAAAAGCTCGACGTCCTCGGGTGATCAGCCCTCAGTCTCACCAGGGCAGCTCCTCCCATCTCATCAATATACGTACTCCCGTACTCCAGTAGCCAGCCAGCGACACTCGAACAGTACCTAGGACCTATAGAGGAAAGGAAGGGCAGATTAACGTAGACGCGTAACGATGTAGTGGTAGTCGAAAGGCTGAAGAGGATGAAGGACTTGTGAAGCTCAAACAGGGTCATGACTCCCCTAACAACACGCCTCACGACACGCAACCAGCTATACCTCGGACGACCTTGGTCACCAACCATACTGGAGGCCTTCATTCGGATCTTGAGGGGTCTTGAGACACTGCAACACGCGTCGGAGAGCTTGGCTTGAGGTTCTTGAGGATGGACCGGGTCTTCATGGCAGGAGCACTGAGAAGGAACATAGTGGTCAGAAGCAAAGGACGGATGGGGTGTCCTGTCAGCCGCTGGAGGGTTCTATATGGGGCGGGTAACGGGACGGCATTGCCTCAATAGGCAGTTCCGCCTTCGGGAGTGGCGTTACGATCTAGACGGGGATATCGAAGTGTGAGAGAAGACAAGAAAGGAACATATGTGAGAGAAGGGGAGGAGGGAGGATAGAAACATGAAGTTGATCAAACAATACCTGGTGCGGTTAGAGGACATCACCCTATGCCATACCAAAGCGCAGAGCACGTTCGCAACACATACATAAAAACAGAGAGAATCCAAATCCTATTAGCCACCCCAAATAAAAAGGCAGGAATTGATCAATGAACGGACGTCAAAAACGTCAAAAACATGGAACGTCATGAAATGAAAGTAGGAGGGAGGAGGAAACGGGTAAGCAGCAGCAGCAGGTAGGTATATACGATGCCAACATATGAGGACAGAAGCATGCGACGCGGGAAAAGGGAGGGGGAGTAGAGATGAGATGAAAGTATGTGACGAGAGAAAGTGTATGAGAATAACGAGGAGGGGAGGACCATAATTACGGAGGGAGGATATACGCGAGACAGGAGACAGAGAGTTGGTGATACTGATACTACATGGACGTGTGGGTCGATGTTATGATTGATTGGGGTAACCAGTTCGGGCGGGAGGGAGGAGAGACGAGTAGAAGCGAGCGCGTAGCCAGCCAGCCAGCACCAGCGGGGGCGAACCAAGACGAAGAGTTGAAGACATATCCAAAAAAGTCCCAGAAGAGAAGAGATGGAAGCGGCGGGTCACCGAGGCGAGGCGGAACGTGGGAGGTTCCAGTCGTGTGGACGACGACGGCGTCCGCGGTGGCGTGGAGGGAAGTCATGACGACCGTACATATATGAAGCGACGGACGCGAGGCACGAGGCCAGAGGCGGAAGGGAAGCCACGATGTTATATCGCATATGCCTTCTCATTGGTCACATCGTCCAGCGGGATCACGTCTCTTCGCTCCAGCGGAGGTTCATGGCTCGCCTTCCGTCCGTACGCTGACCCGTTCACGCTCTCCATCTGTCCTATCTCCGTCGCTGGGGTGTTCGACCGTGACACCACGCCTGTGGACGACGTCGCTGTCGCGACTGTCGCAATCTGCGTGTCGACCTGCTGGTTCGAGGGATAATACGATCTCCGCTGCTGCTTCTTGAAGTCATATGACGTGAACCTGATGAGGTGGAAAAAGAAGCCACGGATATGGAACATGCGATGGATGAGGTCATATAATGAATTAGCTGGTCTTCTCGGGTTCGCAGGTAAAGTGCAGGAAATACGCACTGCTCCTCCATCTGCCGCATCTCAGAACTCAGGTTGTTGATGTCCTGGACCTTGCGTTGTCGCGCCTTCAGTGGGTTATCTTCCAACAGCAGCTCTTCCAGTTCATGTGACGCGTCAAAGTTTGCCTTCTTGGACTAGATAAGTGGATTTGGTTCGCACGGGAATAGTGATAAGGTTAGATGAGAGCGGCCATCATCAGTCAAGGATCACTGTAAGTGACTGTGACAATTATAGCACGTACGTCTGGTACAAACGGTGGCGTCTGCTCTTTCAGGTCCAGCGTTTCCCAGTCGATGACCTGGAACCATGGATGTCTTTGCAGCTCGGAAAAGCCCTCACCGTGTGGCTTGCATCCTAGTCGCCGTGGAGGATCACGGTCCAGGAACTGTCGCGAGTTAGTCAGTAATCCGGCAATCTTTGGGATCAATGCTAGTGAAGGGTGTGGCGTTTCCCTCTAGATATTAGGGTGGCGTAGCGCAGGCCATACCCATCCCCGTATCGGGGCTTCTCGGCTAAGCGCCAGAGCGACAGGAACCGATAGCCCCTCTAACTCAACTAGCAGTTGCGCGCCAAGACACAAGACGACAAGAGAAATGGACACTGCTCACCCCCTTCAACGCCTGCAGCCCTGCCCTACTACACTTCGAATCTGCATCCTCGGGGAACCTCAGATGGTCCTTGGATATGCTATGTGTGAGATCGCTATTCGTCTTCCCGCGGAACGGTCGGCGTCCAAATATAAGCTCGTATGCGCACACGCCTAATGACCACCAGTCAACCGTATACGTGTATCCCTTCTTCGCGAGGATCTCGGGTGCCATATATGCCATCGAACCTGCCACCCCCGTGAGCATCTTGCGGTCCGAGTAGTGGACGGCGATGTTGAAATCGGTGATGTGTGCGTGACCTCGTTCGTCGAGGAGGATGTTGTCGGGCTTCAAGTCTCTGTGTGAGGAGGGGCCACGAGGTGGTTGTTAGGTGGAGCGGAAGTCAGAGTGCAGGGTGTGTGCGCACCTGTGGATAATCTTCTTGTCATGCAAGAAGGACAACGCGGACGATATCTCGGCGACATAAAACCGCACTGTCTCTTCTGACAATGAGCCTAGTCTCTCCAGGTGGACTGTGGTATGAGGTTGTCACATGAGAGGACGAGACAGATGACAGGCGGGGCAGCGGACGTACATCGGAGGTCACCTCCCAGCATGAGATCGAGGACAAAGAAACAATTCTCATCGTCCTGGAACGCGTATCGCAAGTTGACGACAAACGGATGGTCGATCTACATGGCCCCACACATCACCTTGATTCAGTCACGCCGCCATGACATGAAAGAGCTTGGGCACTCACCTCCTCCAACAACCTTCTCTCCTGTATTATATTGGCTACTGCCTTCATCTTTACACATTTTGTCTTATTAATGTACTTGAGAGCGTAGAGTTCGCGACTTTGCTTGTGCTGCACGACCCGGACCTAGAAGCAGGATGATGTGCCGAGAGGCGCTTTGTGTGAGCCTTCTCACTCATCGGCTCGATAGGACGATAGGACGAAATGTACCTTGCCGAATGCGCCTTTACCGACACACCGTAGGAGCACAAAGTGAAACAGGTTGACGTCTCCGTCAAAGTCTATGGGCTGCATGAGAGATTGGGTGAGTGCGGGGTAAATTTAGGAAGGCCGGGCTGTGTGATTTACCGTTGGTCGACAGCATACGGCGCCCATGATAGTCGTAAGAGGTCGTGAGCAGATTAAAGAGACAAAACGAGGTCGATGTCGGACGGGGAGGAGAAGGAGGACAACGTCTGTTCGAGGGCGTAGGACGGAGGAGGAAAAGGAATGGGTGGTGGTGGTCGACTAAGACTTACAGCTAGCGTGACATGTCCTCCAGCGCATCAGTGCCTGTGACAGTCTGTGACATTCTGACAACGGTTAGTAAGTAGTTTCATGATTATTTATAGCTCGGCTATGTCTATATTTGGCGAGTAACTATTTTGTACGCTCGAGGTCGTCCTCCTGCCTTGTTCCTCTTCGTCCACTCCTTTGTTTTTGTTCTCAAAACTCGCCACAATGTCGCACTTTGCTCGACCCTTGCTCATGTCTGGGCCCTCTGGCGTCGGCAAAAGCACCCTCCTCAAACGCCTCTTTGCCGAGTACCCAGACAAGTTTGGATTCAGCGTGTCACGTCCGTCCTCAAGCCCATTCGAGTCTCTTACGGTCGACTGAATCACACCACCCACAGACACCACGCGCAAACCTCGTCCAGGCGAAGTCCATGGCGAACACTACTACTTTGTCTCACGCGACGAGTTCCTCAAGCTCATCTCCGAGAACGCCTTCATCGAGCACGCAGAGTTCTCCGGCAACTTCTACGGCACGTCATTCATGACCGTCAGACAAGTCTCAGGCGCAGGTCGCCGGTGCATCCTCGACATCGAGGCTCAGGTGCGTTCCCTCAGTCGTTCGCTCCTCTAGCTGACTTGCAGACCATCGTGCCGCGTGTCTGCAGGGAGTCAGACAAGTGAAGAAAACCGACCTCAACCCTGTATATCTGTTCGTCTCGCCGCCGAGTCTGAGTGCACTTCGTCAACGACTGCAAGGTCGTGGAACGGAGACAGAGGCGTCGACTGCGAAGAGACTAGCGATGGCGTTGAAGGAGATTGATTACGCCAAGGAGGGAGCACATGATCTGGTGATTGTGAATGATGATGTTGACAGGGCGTACGGACTATTCAAAAAAGTGGCGTTGGGAGAGGACATCGTATCTGATACCCTTCCTCCATTGGATGATTGATTACTGTAGATCTGTGGTTGGATAGACATTGGAATTATAATGATCACCATCGACAAGGACCCCTGACAATGCGCCCAGAGGCCAGTTTGCCGACCCGGACAAAATCAACGAGTTTGGGGACCTGAGGCCAGTTTCATCCGGACATATTTTGACCTCAGAGGGGGGGTAGGCCAGTTTGTGTCCGGACATAATGGGTTCGGCGACCCCGGCGGCTCCGGAAGCACTGGGCGCCAAAGTGCCCCCGTGGCCAAAATTTCCCAATTGGGAAGTTTAGCGCTCCAGAAAACGGCCCAAGGCCAGTTTCATCCGGACATATTTCGTCAAGCCTTCGACTCGCCATCCGGACATAATTTATAGGCGCTCAAACTGGCCTCTAGGTGTATTGTCAGGGGTCCTCATCGACAATGCAGAACACTCACTATGAGACTTCGCACTGAATGTATGCACTAACCCAATGTATAGAACAAGTCGAATTTACGTGTCTAGTGTACAAAACGTCCGTCGGCGCAATTCCGCCCGCCGTAAATAACTCTATAGGTGTCGTTACTCGACTGAATTCCGGCGTAGGCGTGACAGGACTTACGGAGCAAACTGCATAATTACGGCGTTGATAACCCTGAGCGGCCATGCCAGAGGCCCAGTCCTGAGAAAGTGGGAAACCCGTCGTCCATTGTGAGTTGCGCCCAGGGTTTTACACCCGGAAACGAAGGTAGGCCATGAGGAGAGCCGAACAACCGGTTACTGAAGGGATGTCAGTTTCCTGATAACCAGATGCAGAACAGATAACTCACCGAAACCGACAAGATATTGGAGTGTAGTAGCCTGCATTGCTTTGCGTTAACAGAGGTCTCGAGTCGAGAACTGGGTGCACGGTACCTTTGACGACTGGATCGCAGTGCGCAGGTTGGCGATCTCCTGCTCTATCCGCGTGTCCACCTCCTTGATCTTCAACTCCTGGCCACTGCTCTGCTCTCTCATGCGACCCTTCTCCAAGTTGAGATCGAGCCGAACACCAGCCTGCGTGCGCGTGATCTCTTCTCGTAACCGCTGCTTCAACTTCTCAATATCGTTTACGAGCCTATCGTTCTCGGCTTTGAGCATGGCCAGGTCGTTCTTCTCGGTGAGCTGGAGCTCGGACTTGAGCTGTGCAAAGTCGACCTGCTGCGTATAGTGATGCTGCGAGAGGTCGGTGGGTGAGTATATGCGCCTCCACGGAAGCATAGTGCACACCTTTTCCTGGTCTGCTTTGGTGACCATGTTGCTGGTCATATTGCGTATGCTCTCGTCGATGACCTCTGCCATGGCGGACATGATGCCCTCTGCCTGTGCGCGGTTGAGGCCCTCTCGCTCGAGCCGTTGGACAAAGTGGTGTGTATCAAAGTGGAACTCGTTGCGAGCCTTGCTCGTTGTTATCGAGCGAGCATTCCATGGCAAAGTTGAACGGCCAGCGCGGAAGAGAGAATGAGTGGACGAGAGAGAAATGCGAGACATGATTATATTCAGCAATATTCAGCAATTAACCAGTGGAAGCTGAAGAAGACGAGTCGGCGAAACAGACGCCCGGGAGTTCACCGCAGCCGTGATAGCCACGTGTTTTGATGGGCGCCGGTGACGTAAGGACCCCGAAAAAGTAGTCTGGAGTGAGATTGACAGCCAAAACGGATCGTAGCTGTCGGCGAGGGTGAGCAATAAAACGGCGCATATATCCCCTATTTATCTTGAGACCAGACTCTCTCCTCGACGTCGACGTTTGCCCCCTCCTCGTCGTCGGCCACAGCGACAACTGACCAAATAGCCCGTTCATGATCGTCTGACGCAGTCTGTCAACCGGCAAGCACCAATCACTCCGCAAACATGAGCTCCCCCAATTCACACAATCTAAACTCGGAACACAACACCCGACCACCACCCTCAAACGACCAACAGCCGTCGTCAAGCCCCCCGCTGCCAGCATCTTCGACTTCCATCGACGCTAGTGGTCACAAGCGACCCCCGCATCTCGAGCTCTTCTCCGCCTCCGAGGAAGAGATTGTCGACGGCGGCCTGCCGAGTCCCCCGTACCGTCGCGAGCCATCGAGATCCAACGTGAACGTCTATCTCTCGCCCTACGCAGAAGATTCCCCGGCCTACAGGTCCAACGCTGACTTCTTCGACGAGAGCTCCGCAATTATGTCAGACCAGAAACAGGGGTGGCACGAGCACACAGACCAAGATGCCATTCCAGAAGAGGATCGCCGCGGCAGAGACGCATCTCGCAAGACAAAGACGGCAAGATTCAACAGTGAAGTCCCTAGTCCCCCGCCTTCGTCCCAGCCTCTGCCCCCGTTTGCGAGGACAGACAGCGGCGCGGACAGCGTCAGATCACGTTCGCCATCTATCGCAGGCACAGACGACGAGGACGACGATTACGATTGGAGTGGCGAGGAAGATCTCGTCGACGAAGAAGCCAAGTTTGAGCAGAACATGGGTACAGCTAAGAAGCAGCGGTGGGGTTTACGAAGGTGAGTGCTGTGATATACAAATCTACTGCCTGCCTTCCGTCCTGCCGACTTCTATGGGCGTTAGCAACGGCCTTACTGCCTTTGATGGGCGGTTCACCATGAACATCTAGATATTCAGTACTGACTTACGGTCTTCTAGATTCGTCGCCGTCGCCTTTGGCTCACTTATAGGCTCTACCATCATCTCCGGCCTGCTAGTCGCACCCGCCCTACTCGTCCACTTCTTCTGGTACAAACCTCATCCGACCGAGCACCGACGTTATGTCAAGGACAACGTCGAAGCATGGCTCTTCTGGGCTGGCGCGAACACCAGCATTTCTTGGTACCTGGCCCTCATCGTTGATATCCTGCCTACCGTCGTCCGATTCCTCATCGCCGGGTTTTGGGGCCACGTCAGCGAAGGGCTCAAGTCGAACATTGAGATGTACAACAGCGTGAAGAACACGATAAAGCCGGTCCTCTATGCCGCCAGCGCGTGGGCGAGCTGGGTCATCATCTTTGCTCACATCTATAAACTTCACGACCAGGACGATGGAGAGAACAGTCGGGCGTACTACACTTACATCGTCAGTGTTTTCTTTCTGTCAGTTTATCTCGTCGCTCATCTTTCACAGGTCTACGATATTATCGAATTCTTCTTTTTCTTCACCCTGGTCATCTGTGCCCAGCGCATGCTCTCGCAGACCATAGGTAAATTCCCACCATTTGTAATTTTAAGACACCATACTAAATAGCCGTTCGCTAGCTTTCTCCTTCCATCGTACGGCTTACAAGGAACGTCTCTCCACCGTCCACGAGACTCTCAATGTCATCGAGAAGCTTCGTGCCTATCGTCCCAAGCGTTCCCACATCAAGCAGTCCTCGCAAGGCTTCGGCAGTCGCTCCTTCAACGCGCTCAATTTTGCCACGACCGCGCTCTACTCTCGACCCGGCACTCCTACCCACGGTCGCAACGCGTCTCGTTCTGCCACACCGTCCAGACCCGGCACTCCCGTCATGACGCCGAAGACCGCAGACGGCTTCCTGCAACAAGATCCCGATTCTACTCTTGTCGGATCCAACGGTAAAGGCAAAGGCAAGCGGCAAAGCGAGAACCACTTCAGCCCCTCTCCACAACGAGCAGACTCAGAACCCATCACGCCCCTCGCTCACATCAGAGGCAACAGCAGTCCTCACCAGTACCCGCCTTCCTCTGCGAGACAACATGGCGACGAGAGTGACTCAGACGACCCTCTCCACATGAAGCAGGCCGCTGCGGCTGTAGCCAAGACCGTCAAGACCGCCGTGTTGCACGACGCACGTAACATCGAAGGCAAAGAGAACTCTGACCTAGGTGGGCTGATGTGGGACGTCTCCTCATCCCACGAAGCCAAGAAACTCGCGCGAGCGATCTATAACACCTTCCGAAGGGGCACACGGACGTACCTCATCCCATCCGACTTCTACCCTGCCTTCCCCACCGAGGCAGAAGCCGAACAGGCCTTCCGCGTTTTTGACACGGACAACAACGGTGACTTGTCGAGGGCGGAGATCAAGACGACGCTGATGAAGGTGTACAAGGAACGGAGGTTCCTCAGTAGGAGTATGCGCGATGTGTCCGTGGCGTTGAAGTCCCTGGACCAGATCTTGTTGTTCTTCGCGCTGGTGATTCTGTTCTTCATCTCGCTCAGTGTGTTCAACGTGAATGTGGGAGATTCGTTGACGAGTGTGTACTCCCTCGGTATCGGGTTGAGTTTTATCTTCAAGAATGCGGCGAGTAACTGCTTCGATGCGATCATGTTCTTGTTTGTGACTCAGTGAGTGTTTGTATTTTCGCGTTGATACTCGTTGTGCTGACCTGCGTGATTGCAGTCCTTTCGACACTGGCGACCGATGCTTCATCGATGACGAGAATCTCGTGGTAAAGAAGATGGGTCTGTTTGCTGTCAGTATTTATCTGCTCTTCCTCATATGGTCACTCATGCTGATATTGTTATGTAGACCGTATTCGCGCGTTCGGACGGCACGGAGTCCTACTACTTCAACAGTCAGCTTTTCAACAAGTTCATGTGAGTCCTCATTCTGCGCCTCCAGAGAGATCATGGTGCTGATAATATCGATTTTATAGCATCAACGCACGACGTAGTGATAAGACGGCAGAGAATCTGACCATGCAGATCGACTGGACGACGCCGCTCGAGAAGATCGACGCGCTCGAGGGGTGCTTGAACAGGTGGCTGGAGACGGAAAAGAATAGGTGGTTCCAGCCGAATACGGCCATCATGTTGCAGAACATCAGCTTTATGCGGCACTTGGAGTGTACGATCGGTATTCCGCATAACGGGTAAGCTCTCTTTCGCTCTAGGGAAGGAGGTGGACCTAACGCATGATATGCTACGTAGAAACTGGCAAGACTGGGGTCTCCACAACGCACGTCGTACAGCCTTTCACGCCGCCGTCAACTACTACTGTCGTCAACTCGGCATCTTCAACTACTCACCCGCGCAACCCATCCAATGGACAAAGAACCACGAATTGTCCAACTACCAAGACGAAGAAGACTTCATGGACCCCTCCTTCGACCCAGACGAGGCGTCGCCTATGCCCCCTCACCAGCCGTTATCGGGCGGCCAGTCTCAACGGAAGGACAACTTCGTGTCTGCAAGCTTGGGCTTCATGCCTCCGCCGGACAAGCCTGTGCCGGGTATGAGGGCGAGGAAGAGCAAGCATGGCAAGAAGGCGGCCGTGAGGTCGCTTGGTGCCGACGGTTAAGAAGATCCCTACTCAGCCCAGATGTAGCCTTCGCAGGCTCTATGTGGACTGGACGTTTCAAGGCTGCTTACTTATTCCCATCTGTTGTTTCTCGAAGAGTTGCTTTGATCGCCACATAGAACTTGCAACCGCCGTCATATATACACGTTTGCATATACATCAATCTACTCCTCTCGTATTCTTTTGCTCTTCTCTGTAGATATCGAAAGTGCTTCGAATTCTGCTCATATCCTCTTTGCTTTCTTATCTTTCTTACCTTACTTATTTGCCCCTCGCTTCATTTCATGACGTTGACGATGATTTCGTATATCTACGGTAGAAAATCGGTTTGCAGTTGACCTGTAGATATAGTGTTGATAGGTGTAGATAGGTGCATGTTGGGAGTATACACGTTTATACCAAGTCGTTGATAAGTAACGTCGCGTTGGACTTCGAGCATACGTGCTCTGAACGTTCGAATTCATACGAATCAATATCTGAGGATTCCTGGGGTGTGAATGAGTAGTGCGATATCACTTAGCCTTCTGACGGGTTTCGGTTGCGACGCCTGTAGCTCATATGCTTCCAATCTCGCGAGCGATCCGTGCATGAAAAATATACTACATTGATTTACCTTGCCTTGCTATACAACATTGTGTTCCAGACTCAGTGTCCACATAAACGATACATCAGAACGCAGGCGGAGCGAGAGCGAGCATGCTAAACTCCAGACTCTGTGCCAGCGGAACATACGTCTCCTTGATGAAATTTGCCGCATCCTGCAACAAATTAGTGCAAACACCGCGGTCAATGGGGCCGCCTCTTCTTCCATCGAGTTCGATAAGCCTGCGCTGGCCTTCCTCGACTTCGATACCCTCCTCGCGCGATGGCGGGCTTGGGGCCTGGACGAAGCAGGTAAAGTGCAGATCAACACGGTCGTTGGCTGAGGGAGCGGCAGTCTGGCCCGCTGCTGCTGCTTGAGCGTGGATGTCGGCGAACAGAGGGGTTGTTTCGAGGAGCTTGGAACGTTCCTCCGGGGATTTCTCTGGAGAGGCATTAGACGTGTGCATGAGATCGATAGGTGAGTACAGGCATACCTGCAGCTTGATCAATGAACTTTGCAAGCGGGCTTTCCGGGGCAAGGGTCACATTTGACTGCGAATGACGGGATACCAGTCAATGCGAGGGCACAAGAGTAAGCAGAAGAAACGTACGTTTGCCAGGGCATGAATCAATCCCATAGTGCCACACGCATTGCCAATCTACTCGTGAATTAGTAGACGAGATCATTCTAGCAGTATACCTTGAATACGTACGGTTTGTTTGATCCATAGGATGGTAGGGTCAATGGGGTGCTGACCGTCCTTGGCGATCTTAGCGTCCTCTTCCTTTCGTGCCTTCTCGTACGCCTCACTAATAGGAAAGAGCAATACTACGGCTTTGACTGGCTGCGGGACCATCCCCAGTAGCTATACGTCCCACGCCGGATCAGTAGCCATGCATTAACCTGCTAAGAACAAAGGACGTACCTCTGGGTCGAAGCCGTACACATCGGTGAACTCATCCTGCGAGATTACAAGGCCGGCTTTTTCAGACCACTGGATATGAAACCCATAAGACACGTCTCAATCCTATTGAGTCATTGCACGCACAGAATTTAGCACCTAGGATGACAATGAGGACTGTTTAGACCTTGGTGCCACTACTCAATGATGAACGCATTGGACAAACTTCGGGATTGCTTTCCAACGGAACCCATCGCGTAGCCATGATAATTCCTTAAATTTCGTAGCAAGCACTTCACCGTATTGACGTGGTTCAGATAAAGGATGGTCGAGCTGGATGGCGGTTGAGGTGGAAGGTGCCTCGAGGTGTGCGGATGCTCCATGACGCCGGCGTTCATACTTGCCAAATTTGATTGGCCTGTTTCGATTACTTTTTCAAGCTCTTCTACAACTTCCGCTCGTCCATCTTGTCTTGCACACTCCCACTCTCCCTTTCCTGCATAAAGTGTTGCAACCATGCAGAGTGACGACGTAATATGGTCTGTCATAAACCAGCAGTTTTGCTCTTACAAAGTCAAGTGCGTCCCAGATCTCATTTGCTGAATGTGTCCTTCATGCTGAATTTCGCCATTTGACGCAACTAGAACTACAACACAAAATTTCTGTCGGAATGAGTACAACGCCACTGGGCTTTGTAATAGGCAGAGTTGTCCTTTGGCGAACTCGCGGTATGCGACTGTGCGGGAGAAGGAAGGTGAGTACTGTTCTGTTCTGGTGCAGCTACCCTACCCTCTAACATCCACTGCCTCGTAGGCGTCCTTTACCTATACGTCAAAACAATTGAACGAGCCCACACCCCAAAGAACATGTGGGAACGTATAAAACTCTCAAATAACTACTCCAAAGCCCTCGAACAAATTGACAAGGAGCTCATCCACTGGCCAAATTTCCTCATCCACAAATGCAAGCAGAGAGTAACGAAGATAACACAGTATCTCATCAAAATGAGGAGGATGAAGCTTAGACAGGAGTACGTTCAAATTCTCAGTACGCTCAAACGGTGAATCGACATTCTGACTCCTGGTGTACAGACCAAAGCTAGTCGGTGTAAAGAAGAAACTCGATCGCCGTGAGACCACGCGAGAGCGCAAGGCCCTCTCTGCAGCCAAACTCGAGAGGTCTATAGCGGCGGAGCTACTGGAACGTCTCAAGTCAAAAGCGTACGGCGACGCACCATTGAATGTGAACGAGGATGTTTGGAGAGAAGTGTTAGACAGGGAGCGTGCATCACAGGAGGGTGTGGAGATAGAGGACGAGGAGAGCGAAGAGGAGGACGAGGATGAAGAGGAGTTGGAAGAAGAGGAAGAAGGGTGGGGCGATAGGGAGTTTGTCAGTGATGTGAGTGGGGATGAAGACGAGGACGGGGATGGGTTGAGCGACCTTGAGGACGCATTCGTACGTATATCCATGTTTGTGAAGTGCAGACTGGTTACTAACGTGCGTATTCTGCAGTCGTCACAAGGAGATGAAGGTTCTTCAGAGGAAGACGAGGAAGACGGATCTGAAGAGGACGAGGACGAGGGTCCAAAATCAAAGGTGGCTCTGGGAAAGCGCAAAGCCGCCGGCAAGTCTCAAAAGCCTCCACGAAAAGGCCCAGAGAAGAAAGCGAGACGTACGTCTCCCATTAATTTCTCCTCTCGAACGTTTCTGACATATTTATCAGGTGGCCCGAGGGTCGAAGTGGAATACGAGCACGAGATGGAGAGCATCCCCCTCACAAAAGAGGCTCTTCGGAATTGGTAGTGTCCTGTTGTACTGTACAACTACACGCATGTACGCTCGCACTGTGTCATGTATCCACTCGCATATACCCGCACTAGTACTGTTGCTCTATGTATCGTCCATTACAGCGGGGCTTCCATTATCATTATCCAAGAACCATTAATCGTCGAGGTAGCTACAGTATCTAGATGCCAAGGAGTGAGAGACACGGAGATATATCTGGTGTTGACATGATGAGAGGTGATTTACGATATGTATGTGTACTTAAATTACAGACAGACAGGGGGGAGGGTATCGTGAGGGTATTTGTTGTGTTATGCTCATTCGACCTTCTCGGCGTTCTTCCGTCTTCGGGCCTCGATATCCTTTCGCGTCATGCGAGTGCCCAGGAGAACGTCCCAGTGAATGAAGAATGGCTGCGCAAAGTTGCTCTTGATACCGATGATCTGTAGCCCCATGTTAGTGATATAGCAATGCGCGAGTGCGTAGCGATAACATACCTGGTGGTGAATGTCATGATAATCCGCGTTGTTAGAGGACATCATCTGAAGCGGATCCCACGGTAGACTATAGCCGCAATGATCGTCGACCGTCTTCAACGTGGAGATGACAAACAGCAGCGTTGCCTCGCGGGTTGACATTTGCGCGATGGCCTCAGCCAGACCAGCACCAACACTGTCCAGAAGGAAACCTTCCAAGGGATGGTTGTAGAGTGCGCCAAAGGCATACGGCACGTACAGCCGGTGATGAACGGAGTGGAAGGTCTTATAGAGATAGGTGTTGTTGTGCATGGCACGATGCAGGAAGTACTCCCAGGTGTCGATGATAAACCTGGTGGTATGGATTAGAAGACCGCATAGAGCAAGAGATGTCATAGGAGTACGTACATTCCCAAAAGGAACTTCGCAGCTGGAATCGCCCACCAGTACACGGTATACGCCAGCTGATGACCGTAGTCTGCCCAGAGCTGTGCTGCCAACTTCGAGCCGAGGACCACTCGCAGGAGATTAAGCAGGAAAGGTGCACGTCCTGCCAGTGCCGCAAGATGATCTATAGCGTCCCCCGCCGGCTTATCCTCCATCCAGAAATATCCCACCAAGGTCTGAACGACGTGCTGAAAGATGACAGCAATGAAAACGTCCCATCTGGTGGCGAGGTTGCGGGACTTGACCTCCGCGGACTCGTGGATCCTGTACTTGTCAAGCCACCGTGCGTCGGAGAGATCCAAGATGTGGAAGAAGAGCGAGGCCGTCCAGTATGCAATTACTGGGGCAGCGAGCGACATGTAGTTATCGGCCAAAGACTCGAATACTGAAGAGCTCGAGACATAGTAGAATGGTCGCTCTGTCGCAAGGTATTGCTGCTGTGAAGCCGAGAACAGAGACAGGCCTGCTACCGTCGTGTTCATGCTGGACACCGCTCCTAGTATCGTCCTCGCCGCTAGATGTTGTGTGGGGAAGGCCGACGAACTACGCCGTCGTCGTCGTTGACGATGGTGGTGGACAGAGATCAGGAGACTGGCGGGTCAAAAACGATAGCTCTTAAGAGTTTTGGCAATGACAAACGACGATTACGCGGTGGCGCCGCCGGCGGGGCGCACGGCACGTGACTAGGCGGGGCCCGCCTGCGTCGGGACTTTGGTGCCTCGAGGCTCTCGACCCGCCCTCGTGCAACTCGGCGGAACTGGCTTTTGCTCTCGTCGTCGCTGTCGCTGGACACTTGGCCAGGATGTTACTTAATATCAGTAAGTTGGAATTGATTTCAGGATTAGAGTGGCCATGCCCGTGTCACTGAGTTTATTGAAGTTGTTGCATATCAGAGGCTCAAGTAGTCTCCCCAAAGAGCCAGGAACTTCTGTACTGTATTCAAGATGGTACTATGGGTGACCCAGTAATGAAACGGGACAGGAAGTGAAACAGACCTCAGTGCGGCACCTTCCACTTGTCCAAT
>JAXQGN010000309.1:0-34047 GCA_037039805.1 Irpex sp. M6601 | reverse complement strand
CCAGCCTCCGCTTGAAAACACGACAAACCACGACGGGGATGTCACACGCGGTTTGACCGGGACGGAGGCGTGATGTGATCTCAGGCCAAGCAGGGTTACATGTCATGGTGACAAAGAAGGTCGGAGGACCATAATGTGCAGCAATGGCAAGTGAGTCTGCCACCTGCTCGGAGCACCAACGACGGGACCCGAGGAATGATGAAGGAAGGTACACGTTATCAGAACTGGATTGTGCATCAGCACCCATGAGCTCCTCGTCTTCATTCCGAATTGACCGCTGGTTATCGCGAATGTATTTCAAGCGGCATTCAAGGTTGCGGGTGAACATGTCGACGATGTATTCGTTGGCCACACGACCGAAGATCTCAAATCTTGGTTCTCGAAGCAGTCGAGCTCGATAGTACCAAATTTGTGTAGTCGCCGTATCCCATTCCACGGGCCCGTTGTTTTGGCTCGCTTGAAGCAGATCGGATTGCCGGCCAATCAAACCCCAGCCGAGGGTTCCATGGGGAAACAACAAAGGATAAGCCAACGGTTCCCATAGACGGCTGACGGTGGGAATAGCAATATTGGTTTGCGTTTCAGATCGAGAAATGATGATGCGACGTGGGTTATATTCGGCAAGTGCGGTATTCTCGAAAGAAAGACATGCGGCGAGCTCAGGAGCGGTAGACTCGAGAAGAACGACGTGTGCAATAGGGTTGGCAACAGTGCTTAGTTGGAGAAGGGAGCGTACGAAAGGATTAACTTGCAAAAGAGCGGACTGCATAAGCGGGATCCAATCGGGAGGAAGTTGTGCGGCGTGACGTGGATGTGGGGCAGAAGCGGGGTGAAACCCATCGTAGATAAGCCACTTGATCGGGGAGTTCTGATGAGAGGGGCGAATGCGATGAAAGAGGCGGCCCTCGAGAGCAACAAAGGAATTGTGATCGTCAAGCAAAGGAAATTGGACGGTGCTTTCAAGCGCGGCAAAGGAAAAAATGAGATTAAGACGGCGGGATAATTGGGATATGTTCGGATGATTGATGAGTGCAGCATATTGGGGGGGTAAGGGTGGGAGCGGAGCAACGTGTTGAAGACGGGTTCCACGTGGACCACAACAAAATCCAGGGTCTTCGCCGGTGAGAAGTTCGATATGGCAGTGCGGGCATTCATGACGCACACCGTTACGGTCAGCAGCCCAAGTCAAAACAACAGGACGGATGTCCGGAACAGTCCAGGTACTCATAACGGCTGGTCAAGGCAAATATGAGCTCAGCGTTCAATAAGAGGGAAAAGCACAACAAACCGTATAAGATAGTGGAGGAATTGCGGTGACACACATTGAAGCGGGCATTTTAAACAATAATTATTAGGGGTAGCACGGAAGAAAAAAAAGAGAGAGAGGAAAAATAGTACTTGTATTGTACGATTGCATTAGTGAAAAAAGTAGGCGAAGGAAAAGAGAAGGAAACGGTGAAACCGATCAGTTCGTTTGTTTATCCTTGCCCTTGCGGGAGCGGCGAGTGGTGGGCTCGGTGTCGTTGGAGGAGGGAGGCAAGGGAGTGGGCAAGGTCAGCTCACTCTCGAGCGAGGACAAAGAAGACATAGTCTGAGAGAAAGGTATTAGCCAATGAAGAACTACACAGGATGGGACACACCACAGTTTCAGATGACGAACGCGGAATTGCACGCGTAGCGGTGGGAGTAGAGGGCCCAGCAATAGGACTGTAGAGAATGAGTCAGCTGAAAAAGGCAATTGGCACAAAAAGGGGAAACATACGGGGACTCAACGCCCGGAGTGGCAGGCGCCACGGGATTAAAGCGGCGCCTTTTTTGAGGTGTCACAGGAGCACTGCCACCGGGCGTGCCTGGAGCCGTGGCGCCTGTGGCTTGATTAGCTTGAGCAACATCGGGATTGAGAGTGATCTCATCAATGGAGATCGCCAGCTCGCCAGAAGGAGAGACGTTGCGGCAATGGCCATAAACTAATACAGTGGCATTCAGAAGGGGCACGCGCAGCTTAGCCCAGCGACGACCTGTCTCGAACACACACCTAAGAAGCGAGTGGAAAGAAATGAGAGGCAAAGCAAAGATAGAAAAAAATGAAGGAGGCTTACTTGATGCGGGAGACATGATCGGACAGGCACACCCGAGATTGAGCCTCGACAAAGAAAGCCCGAGCGCCATCCTCAAGGGTCTGGGCGTTGCTGGACACAATGCCAAGGACAACAACCTGAGGGTGCGGGAGATCTGGGATGGCAAGATCGTAGTTGGCGCTGTCAGGATCACCGGGGAAAGGTTTAGCGAATATAGCCTCCAGCATTGAGGTCGAGGAAGGAGGTGTGCAAATACGGGCGAAGACATCAAGAACGGTGTAGTCAGGCAACGCAGGACCGGTAGGGCTATAGATGCGGAGTTTGGCAGGGAGGAAATCGCCGAGAGCGCACTGGAACGTGGTATTGTAGGACATGAAAGGAGTAGCCGCATCAGATCCGGGCGGAGCATCAGGCCGAGGCACGAAGATGCGATCACCGCTCATGACCGAAAACTTTCCGAAAACGGTGACGGAAGTGGCACGAAGACGGTTATTGAGGTTGTGGTTGGACATGGTGAAGAAGGTGAAGAGGAAAGCGATGAGTGCTGTAGTAAGAGCAGAAATAAGCGGTTTATAAAGAGAGAAAATGAGAAGCGGAAGAGGAAACAGGAGGTGGCGAGAGGTGATGCACAACGGAAGCAAAACAAAGTGGAGGGCGGGAGCAAGCGGCACACAATCAAACCGGCAAAAGAAGCGGGCGGATGTACGATTAATTGTGAAAGCACGGCGCACGATCACGACAGGAACAGACGAAGCAGGGGAGCGGGAGAAAATCGGGGAAAAGCAGGGTATGAGGAGTAACAAACGAAAACGGCACGTAAACAGCGGGTGAACGGCTCTACAAACAAAGATAAGCAAAAGTGAAGGCGGTAAGCAAATATTGAAAGGTTGGGGCAACATGCGTAAAGGAAAGAGTAATTACTAAACTGCATCAGCCTCAGGCTCTAGAGCTTACTACTCGCCGTCGGGTTTGCGACCTTTAACGAGAACTCCAGCCTTGGAAAATGAACCCGAACTTTCCCTGCAGTCCCTAATACCTCAATCGCAAATTCCTTCCGATTGAGAGAGACGAGTCGTCCAACAGTAGGAATTTTAGCTGCGAAGGCATACATGAGTACTTGCAACCCTATCCAAAACCTAAGTAAGCTCAGGCTCACCGTTGTCCGTGGGTATGACACTGACAGTGTCACCCTGGGCTACTTCAAGTCGTTTAGCTTCGGCTTCAACGAAACCGACGACCTTCTCGTCTTCGTGAGAAGCAGATGCGATGGCCTTGGCGGCTGCGTCTGCAGAGAGCTTCTCAAAGCTAGCGACTTTGTTCTGTTCCTGCTCTTTCAGATAGGCCGTTGTTCGTGCGATCCACTAACGAGTCTTTTTAGGTGTACAGTCCAGACCTAGTATTCTTGAGCCTCTTACCTCGAGCAATCTGGGGACCACAGAGGGGTCGTATATCTCTTTCAGGTTCTTGAACGTTTGCAGCCAGGCAAGCAAGAAATGGACGTCAATGTCCACAAGACCGGGTTTCTCAGTGTCTAGCAGCCATTGACGTCCATCCGATAGTTGTTCTTCAACCAAAGCCTACGTGCGAATCGGTACATGAGTTAACACCCCATTGGAAACAAAAGACCACTTACAAGGTGTGATGATAGTGTACTGGTCCGTACTCCCTGCCCAGCAGCAAGCTGCTTAGGGTCAATCGGCACCCCAGCCCACTAACAAACATATGAAAATTCGAGTTAGTCGTCCATCGTTGCCTTTGCACCACACAACCATGTGCCGAGACTCACCTGAGATCTATCTTTCAGGAAAGAGGCACCGAGTTTACCGTACGGAAGACTGTTTCCGCCCAAGGGGAACACGACTTTATCATTCCAGTACACAGCAACAGCCTTCGCCAGCCCGGTATCAGCCTTGTTCGTCCCTACTCGTGGCGGAAAGAGCGTTCCGTAGCCCTCTGAGGCGGGGAAACGCCGCTCGAGGACGTCTGCTATCAGGCTCGTGTCGCAGTAGACGTCATTACCAATGGCTAGGATAGGAATTCGTCGATATTTGATACCTAGGGCATCTGTGATTTCTGGACGGGGGAGCATCATGGCTACCTGTTTGTGTGGATACGTTATTACTCTTACTATGGAAGAAAGAGCGGTAGCTCTCAGACGTACATCTACTCGTTTGTGGGGGATTTTCTTTAGAAGTAGTAGATTCTTCACCTTTGTCGCGAAAGGTGAAGCATCATAACTACAGTCCCCGGTACGAGATGTAGTCAGTATTGACAAACACATACAGCAAGAGAACTCTAACCCACCCATATAGAATCACAGCTTCGTTCGACATAGTAGCAAGTTTGTGAATGGGTTATGAGGAGTGCTGCTACTGGTACATGGGACTTGATGTTGGAAGGTAAACTCGAGGAGACCTTGTGGGCGTGCATACTTGACGGTTTATATAGCGTTCCTAGGGCTCCTATTCTGTATCCCATGCCATCGTTGTGTTCGACCCCGTGGGGAGATGACGGCAATGAACATGCCCCGACCTCCGAACTGTGATCTTGATTTCTGGCTATGGGCGTTTATGAGCTACGCGTCTGAACGTGATCGGAGGCAGGCGCGGTGGTACAGTGGCTGAACCGCAGTCGCAGCTTGCTCTTGACCACGTACCACCTCTTGCAAGCTGAGAGGATATTCGAGCAGACATCAAGAACATGGCACCGAGAGACGAGGATACTTTTGTGATTGTGAGGACCCAGGATGGCCCTGTTCACTCTAACGCAGGTAGCAAGGATCCCATGTACGCTCCATGGGGAGAACAAAGTGAGCCTCGATATAACACTTGCTCTCACTCTTAGTATGAATACCCAACGATTCTATGTACTTTAGCATCTGCAATAAACCTGGACCCTCCTGGTCAATTGTAAGCATAGTTCAAAGCTGGTGATAGAAGGATATCACGAATAACGATGTCGTTCTCATTACAGCGTCCGAAAGTTGAAGGAGCTATACCCGAAGCATAGCGTGACTCAGTTCGCATATGTGAACCTCCTTGGCTTTCCTGGTGCCTTTGTTCAACCGATTTCTCCTCCCGATATCATCACTTCGGTGAACTTCCTGCCCGTCGCCCGTGGTGGACAAGGGCAAGGCTCGGGCGTGCTCGTAGACGACGTCAAGTTTGGCGCGTTCCGTGTCGCTTGGGATGTAAGTTCCACTGTCTAGATATCATGTCTGTACACACTGACCATGATTCAGAAATACGACTTCATCCTATATGTTGTGAAGGTAGAACCTCACTACTCAGTAATTCGTCCAGCCTCGCTAACCCTTCTCTTAGTATCTTTATCCCAACTGGGAAGACAGTAGACAATTCTTGCTTCACGAAGGCCCAGATCAGCCTTCACGTGCTCTGATTGCCAAAGCCGGAATATTCAACAACGCTCTCCACGAGGAGATCTACGTCTTCGATTCCGGGTACTGGTTCAAGGACCACAATCTCTGGGTAGAGGCCCAGAAGGCAAACTGGGACGATGTCATTCTTAAGGACGAATTCAAGACGACCTTGCAGAAGGACGTATTTGGTTTCTTCGACTCAGAAGAGCTGTACAAGAGCTTGGGCATCCCATGGAAGGTACGTACGGGATGTAGAATGCTCGTCCTCTATCCATGGTATTTATCTATATATAGAGAGGTATTATCATGCATGGTCCGCCTGGAAACGGCAAGACTATCTCCATGAAAGCAATCATGAAGGACGCAGACGCCAAGGGGTACTACCCTCTTTACGTCAAGTCGTTCCGCAGCTGGAAAGGCGAAGAAGGCGCTATGGTCGATGTCTTCGAGAAGGCTAGACAAGTCTCTCCTTGCGTGCTGATACTTGAGGACCTTGATTCGCTCATCAACGATAGGAACCGGTCGTTCTTTTTGAACCAGCTCGACGGCCTGGAAAGCAACGATGGTATACTCATCATTGGCACTACGAACCACTTGGACCGAATTGATCCTGCTCTGAGCACAAGGCCTAGTCGTTTCGACCGGAAATTGTGAGTGGCTTGATGAGCTACCTCATTTTACGATTGGTGCTAATGCTTCTTTCAGCCTCTTTGACGACCCAGACAAGGTCGAACGTAAACTCTATGCCCAATACTGGCAGGACAAGCTCAAGTCGAACAAATCCATTGACTTCCCCGACAGTCTGGTTGACGAAGTGGCCGAGACAACCGCAAAGTTCAGTTTCGCCTACCTCAAGGAAGCATTGTAAGCTTCTCCTTTCATCAATATAAGGCAGTCATCTAATCGTGGATTCTCCTTCATTATAGCGTCTCAACTTTAGTTCTCCTCGCTGGAGACTCGGGTGACAAGGACAAGCACCAGAAACGGACATTCGCAGACGTCCTACGCGACCAGATCCAGAAACTCCGCAAACAACTCGACGCCAGCAAACCTTCCGAGGTCTACGCGCAAGACCCCAACGTCCCTGGCGCGTGGAGGCAATACACCGCTTTTCCTTCTACTGGGAATGGTCAGAATGCACCACAACAGGGGCGCGTCGACAGACGTCTGGCAAATCAGACGAGGATCTGGGACACCGGTGCTAATAGCATTGGCAACGGCAGTGACTTTGGGGTGGGAATGCAGATGCCTGGAGAGATGCCTGTCCAAGGACGTCCTGTTCGGGATGCAGGGGGCTCGCGGGATGAGAGAGATATGAGAGCTGTCGCTGGTGCCGCTGCGAGGCTTGGAAGGTCGTTCATCTTCTGAGGAGGATGCATCTGTACTCTGCTCGATCGGATTGAGGTGTGTATGATAGATGGATAACTGCTATCTCGTGCTTTCTTGGAACTCTGGAATGTGATTTGGATTGTCTTCTCGTTTTATACTTGAATCTATTTTACAACGGAGTTGGGCGTAGTGTCGTGAGATCGGTGAGTGGGGGTGATATTTCCAAATCCAAATTATGTCGATAAAAGTCCGACTTCAGTGAGAGTTCATGCCCAGTCAACAGCCCTCTCGCCCTTGCATGTAGCATTGTCCACTCTCGTAAAGCCTACGCCTTCTTTATCGTAAACTCTAGTCTCGGGAAGTGCAGTCTGATCGTCCCAGCATTCTCGCTGGCATCGACCTCAAGAACGACTTCCTGCCGATTTAAAGCAACAAGGCGGCCCAGACTCGGAACAAAACCTTTTCATAAACAGAAACAATGCAATCAGCCATCTCAGCTGGGCTGGAGCAAACAGAAATCAAGAGCTCACCAGTATCTGTAGGGGTCACGCTGACCGTGTCGCCTACTTTTACCCCGAGGCGTTGTCCCTCGGCTTCTTCAAACCCGACGATGTCTTCCACGTTTTCGTGCGAGGCTGAAAGGACGGTCTTGGCGGCTTCTTCCCCTGAGATTGGAGAGACTAATGTTGACTCTTGAGCCTCAAGAGGCTCCAGATACTGTTTCATCTGTCCCAGCCACTAGAAATGAGCGTAATCAGGTCAACACAAATCAGTTTGTGTGGTTTCGATCCCCGGCATGCTCCACGTACTTCGATGATCTTGGGGTGCAACGCGGGGTCGAATACCTCGCGCACGTACTTCGGGAACTTCCCATCATCGGGTTCATCAGGTGAATATACCCATGAGATCACCTGGTGAGCCTGAATGTCCAGCAAGCCAGGCCGTTCTGTGTCCAACAGGTATGGACGGCCGTCAGAGAGCTGTTCTTCCAATAGACTCTAAAATAAGAAGAAAAAGTCAGTATTGGATGCTTACGGTGCCACAAAGCCAGCAAGCATTGATGGCTTTCTTACCAGGTGGGATGCAAGTGCACTTGCCCGCGGCCCTTCCGTCGCACGCAAAGCCTCGAAGTCTAGTGGTGCACCGAGAAACTACAATGTGTGGTACACGGTATCAGAAGGAGTAACCCAGCGTACGGGATCATGGTATGGCAGAACGCGATTTACCTTGGCTCTATCGGCCAGCAACTCTGGCGGGAACTTCTCAAAGCTGAAACACATGGCTATCGTCCTTTGAAGAATCTTGTTGGTCCAATACGTCGTCAATATCTTTGCGAAGCCTGTATCAGCTCTTCCGTCTTGTGCACCGACATGGGGTGGGTAGAATGATGGGTAGCCTTGAGAAGGTGAGAAACGACGCTCGAGCACGTCGGTAATCAGAGTGCTGTCGCAGTAGACATCGTTGCCTATAGCGAGGACAGGAACACGGCGGTATGGTACACCGAGAGCGAGAAGTTCTGGGCGAGGAGGGACTGGGGCGAGCTAGAGAATATCGAGTGTGAGTCAGATGTCAAAGGGATGGTGGTATAGTAGAATGAGTGTACTGACGTGAACTTGACGGTAAGCGATCTTTTTAAACAGCAACAGCTTCTTGGTCTTTATCGTAAATGGCGACATATCATACCTAAACAAGTTTAAATATGCAGGCCAGTCAGTGGTAAGTATACAGTGGTTCCGATACAGAAAGTGAGCCACTCACCCATATAATATCACTTGCTGGCCCGACATGATGAGACAGTGGTGTTCAGCTTACAGTAGCACGTACGGTCAAGTACCGTTAGTGGGCGGTCACTGGTAAGTTTTATCGTATCTTGTGAACAGAGTATATATAGCGGGCTGGCTGGTATAAAGACGCTGACTAAACCTACCATGTTGTTGCCGGATGCCACGCAAGTACTCGCATCAGTAGCAAACATCTACAGGAGCGACGTGGAGGCCTACAGTCATCTACCCGGCATGTGACGACTGCTATGGGACACGGCCAATCAAGGGTAGTGTTTGGTTGTGGTGTACATGACTGGAGACTTGGCCGCCGCACTGGACGCGTTGGCATGGGTGGCACGTCTTTCAATTTCGATTTTTCTCGTATATGGGAAACAGCGAAAAGCACGCATCATATATCTGGTTGGCTATTTCTCTCACAAATAACAATACTTGCATCTTTAAGCTACAGCAGGGAAGACACTAAGAGGAGCTTTCGATGAGTTAGATTCAACTGCGACACATACCATATTTGAAACTTGAGTATTGTCACCGTGCCAATCACATATATACTCTTGAGTCTACGCCTGCGTGATCGCGAACTCAAGCCTCGGGAAGTGCGCTCTGATGGTTCCAGCGCCCTCGCTGGCGTTCACCTCGAGAACCACCTCCTGCCAGTTCAGCGCAACAAGTCGACCCACAGTGGGCACAAAAGCTGATCGAATTTACGGAGGCATACGATCAGCCAAGAATAAGGGGAGACACGAGCACTTACCAGTATCGGTGGGCGCCACGCCGACCGTATCTCCCACTTTGACTCCAAGACGACGGCCCTCGACTTCATCGAACCCGATGACACTCTCCGCATTCTCGTGCGAGGAAGAAAAGACAAACTTCGCCGCTTCTTCTCCCGAAATCTTGGAAACGAACGTCTCCTCGTTTGCTTCCAGTGCTTGAACATAGGATTTCATGCGTTCAAGCCACTGATCAATCGATGCGCCCGACACTGGTTAGCTCAAACATTATAATTATGATACGTTGAACTCACCTCTAAAATCTTGACATGCAATACTGGGTTGAATAGCTCCCTCACATAATCTTGGAATCCCTCGAGCTCTTTATCGGATGACAAGTACACCCAGGAGAGCACCAGATAGAGTTGAATGTCAAGGAGTCCCGGTCTGACTGTATCCAACAAGTACTGACGGCCGTCAGAGAGCTGTTCTTCCAGCAAACCCTGAGAGTATAAACAGTTAGCAACACGAGCCTGCTATAAGGGATCTGAGAGGGTTTATGCACTCACCAAGTGCGACGTGATTGCGCTCGCACGTGTCCCTTTACTATCGTTGTGAGCCTTCACATCCAGCTCCATGCCAAAGAACTATCACGTTGCACGTAAGCAATCAGCCATGCAGGCCCACAAAGATTGACGAGAAAGGTACACACCTTAGATCGATCCGCTAACAGCTCCGGAGGGAATTTCCCAAAGTCCAAACTGAAAGCGATCATCTTGCCGACGATGTTATTGGCCCAATAAGTTGTCAAAACTTTCGCGAGACCTGTATCTGCCCTCCCGTTTTCGGAACCAATACGGGGTGGGTATAACGACGGGTAGCCTTGTGAAGGCGGAAAGCGACGTTCGAGGACGTCGGTGATGAGAGCACTGTCGCAGTAGACATCGTTGCCTACGGCGAGGACCGGAACGCGGCGATAGGGTATACCAAGGGCGACCAATTCTGGACGAGGGGGAATCATTCCGAGCTGAAGGACATTGAGCGGATGATAAGAGGTTTAGAAGTGTAACCCTTGGAATAATAGGTGTTATCAGTACTGACATAGACCCGACGGTAAGGTATCTTCTTTAAAAGAAGCAGCTTCTTGACTTTGTTCACGAATGGTGAAGCATCGTAACTATCCCAGTGCAAAATACATATTAGCCAATTACTGGTTAATCTCCTAGGCTGAATAGTACTCACCCATACAAAATCACCGTTTCGTTCGACATGGCAAGAGGTAGGAGTTTAACTTCTGAGCTGCGTACAGGAAGGTGTTAGGGCACTGTCTGGTGCATACTGCCATACTTTTGCACATATTATATAGACCAGATCGTTCCTCCATTCTGCAGCAAAGCCTGGAGGAGGGATTACTCATACACCTCTTCCATGGATGGAACTCTTGTCGTTATGCCAGCGAGCCACTTTGCATGAGTAAGCAGGAACAATGGGAATGCCCCACTGCCGAGTTTCACTGCGACGGCAAAGGCATTTTTATTGCCTATCTACGATTGAGCCCAGCTATGCTCTGCTGGATTCTCTCGAGTATAGGTCCTGCGGGGTAAGCGATATCTGTCATTATTCGCAACCTAGGGTCAAGAAATGAGAAGCTTACCAAGCAGGATGTATTTTGCACGTCGCTAAGGTTGTCGATCACCAGAAGAAACCAGGTCAGTGAGGGGCAAACTGACACGTATCCCGAGAAATCGGATATGCCTCCTCGAAATACCCTCGATCAGTTGCATCCGGAACGCGTCCACTTTCCCAATGCGATAAAGTACAATAGCACGAACCACTTACAGACATACAACACCGTCTACGGTTCACCTTCTGAGACCCAGAAATCCACATAGAACTCTAATTTCAATGCACAATAACATCCCCAACCTCACCCACAATCCTCTTCTTCCACTCCGTCTCCGAGTCCGGCTTATGCAGATTGATATCTTCAGTCTTCAGCTCCACCTTTTTCAGCTTCTCCAGCTCGTTTCTGAATTCAGTACTCTCTGCACCAGTTGGCTCTTGAAGGAAAGATGAGATGAGATCCCCGGTCATACCGAGGAATAACTTCCCCTCCCTCGCCAGCCGTCCGAATGGCACTAACACACCGAAGTCGGAGAAGGAGGTGTGTTGAGCACGGAGGAGGGTGATGAGGGTAGCGTAGGGCCCGCTGACGGCCTCTGGGTCTGGGGTTTTAGAATCGTCGATAACGTTCGTATCCTGGTCTTGCTTCGCGCTGCCGGGCTCGGGTGTGAGGTGAGCGGGCTGAGCAGACGACGAGCTGGAGGGCGACTCCTGGGAGGCATTGTTCCACGCCTGGACAACAGCCTTCAACTTGCCAAAATGATCGTCCCACAGCGTAAACCCTTCCGAGTTGACTACCAACAAGCGTGGAACCGTGGAGCTCTGCTCGCCGGGAACAGACTTGACGTCTGACTGGGCATCGTCCTGTGCTCCATCTTCCGGTACTTCGTCCGAATGGATGTACGGTTTCGGCCCAGGAGAAGGCAGAGGGTCCATCCACGGGTCCAAGACGATGGCGTGGCTGAACGGTATGCGAGAAAACTTCTTTCCGGATAATTCGGGTGGAGGTGTTGACAGTACGTCCAACTATAAGTTGATCCAGATTCCATATCATCAGCTTACCTTGGTCACACTTTAAAGAAAAAGAAGACTTGAAGCGAGCAAACTCACGACAGTGGCCCCACCAAAGGAGTGTCCCGCTAAACAAACGTCTCTCTCGCCCCTCACTTTAGGTCGCGAGTCACGCTTCGCCCAGCTTTCCCAGAACGCTCTGTCGGCCTTGCGAGCAGAAGTAGACGAAGTGAGGGAAAAGTTGTAGGGCCCGTCGACAGTGTGAATGGTTGGGTGGGAAAGGGTGTCTAAGTCAGACATGGGCAATTCAATGTTTAGCACGCGCCACGAGAGGGGGCTTGGAAGGAAGAATAATAGTACACACCAGAATCTTTATCCAGAGGGCCCTCTACGAACTTCCTGAAATGCGAGTAACCGAGGTATATCTCCGCTCTTCGGAACCGTAGTTGGTCGCGGCGAAGAGGGAACTTCGACTTGTCAATTTCTTCGTTCCATCTACAGTAGGGGCGGAATAAGTGATTAGAGGTGACAATACTCTGAGTCAGAGTTTCAGGAGCTCACAGTACGTCTTCCGGATGTAAGTACAATTTGTAGTCCGAGGAAGCATCTGCAGTAGCAGGGCGTCCTGGAATGGGGGAAATTGTTTGCACGTAGGGCCCCGAGCCGTCTTTGTGCTCGAATGCAAGGACCACACGACCTTCGGAGGCGAGGCGGGCGCATACATGGCTAGAATTTCGTTGTAAATAACGGTGAAAATATGCTGTCATAGAAGGTTGGCCATAACATACCTATAGTTTGTTCTGTTCCCTGCCAGTCCATGAGAGAACAACACTAGGGGCCAGGATGCTGCTTTGAAGTCAGAAGCTGATTGGGGATCGAGGAGGGGTGCATTTGGATACACTGGAATCTAGAATTTGCATAGCGTGGTAAAGTTAATCATGAGACCCTTGAGAGCTTAATGGAAGAGAGCTGTACCTTCAATAGACCAGCCGGTATGTGCAAGAGCCAATTGACAATCCAGTACGACCACTTCGAAAAGTGCGCGTAGCCTCGCAGCGTTCCGCCAACAGGCCTAGGTAGAATAGATACAGCTTGATAGATATAAAGCTCTTGACGGTTGTCCGGTCATACATACCTTGGAATCCAGCCCAACCCCTTACTTATTCTCTTCCTTCCACCACCCGCAGCATTCAACTCCGCGGGATAAAACGCAGTAAACGCAACTTCCTCCAACTTTAATGCAGGTTCATTCGGGTGACCCGAGGCACTGGCCTTCACCTTTGCCTCGCCGACTATCCGGTCTTCTGGGTTGGTGAACTCATCAAGAGGGATGGCAAAGGTGGTCGCGCCGACTGGGTAAGGGCCGGGTGTGTCGTATAGTGTGAATACCATAGGTGTCAGTGTCGAGGGACGGAGTTAGAGACAATTTGAAGGGGCAATGAATGTGGTGGGGAGAGAGAAACATTGCTGAAAGGATGCTAAGTAGAAGAGAGACGGAGGTCGGGGAGTGCATCAGCGAGCACACGCTTCTCGGCGACTGCGGCGTGCGCGATTGTCATTCTCAGGTTGACGTCCACGATGTGTCCAGTATCTATGACCTCTTGTCATTGTCTCCGTTGTTGAGGTCACCGAGCACCCCGACGTCGTTCGAGCAAGTATGATGCTGGTAGGGTCTTGTGGCACAGAATCAAGGGCGCCGTCACGTTGATGAGATGGTGGGCGCATTTAATTATCATCTGTAGATTTACTTATCTTCTTTATACTTAGGACTTCGATGCGCTGATGAGCTCTTCTGCTGTTCTGACGGACCAAAGTCTCTCTTTAGTTTATAAACGACTCAGCTGGGATGGATACGAAACCTCGTCTCCTCTCCATTCGTCAAGAGGACGGTGAAAGATGCCCCTTGACCCGCAAGCCCTCCTTGCAGCTCAGGCAGCCATGCACTTCGTTCCTCCGCGGGATAGCCCTACCTACGCGATGGCAGCGGTTCGCCTTCAGGACCATAGTCACGATGCAGTGTCTGGTATCCCCGGTGTGGCGAAGGGACAGCGAGAGGTCGAACGACCCCGGATTCGACCTATGAGAATTCGTACGTCGTTCATACGTTTCCCCGTGTTCGCAGGTCTGACCGATACGTGTAATATGGCCAGGCGATGTCCCTAGAGTGGTACGAACCGTTTTCGATGCCCTCGACGACTCACACGACCCAGTGAGGCATTATCTGGTCGACACACCTGTACGGTCTATACTGTTGTACGTGCACCCTAGTACATACTGAAGCTTAGCCACATAGGATTTCAAACGTACTCGCTTGACCAACCTAATCAACTACCTATCCGGTTTGCTCATGTACACACTCTGGGTCCTGTTAGGTGTGGCATGGGTCATCAACGACGGAGATTCGTTCATCGTTGCGTACGTTCATCCTCAAATAGACATACCTCAATGAAACAAACATGCGGCATTTACGCATGCTCACGCAGATTTCTCAACACACCCCTCGAAGCCCCGCCCCCATCTCCGATCGTCAAATGGCTCTTCGACCTCTTCTGGAAGTTTAACGGACCATTCGGGTTTATATTCACGAAAGAGCAACGAAGGGTATGCAGTGTCTTCCCAGCCGCTCTCCTACTTCACATTGCGATTATGTCACAGAGAAACACCCTAATCTACACGACTCAAATGGAAGCCACCCGTCGTCTCCTCGGCACCCAACCAAACTCAATGCTCAAAATCTCAACTCTCGTTACACACCCATCCGCTCAACGTCGCGGATACGCGAGCGCGTTGGTGAAGATGGTGACAGACGAGGCTGATCGCCAGAACCATTCGACGTACCTCTACTCATCCAATCACTTGCAGAATCTAGCATTCTATGAGGGGTTGGGGTTCGAAGCAGTGGGGACGTATGAGGTTGGAGGCGGTGACACAGGGAGGGATGAAGGAGAGGCAGGCGTGACAGTCGGGATGGTGAGTATACTTATCTTGTGGCGTGTCTCAGACTTGACCAATGTCTTCGCTGGTTTTGTGTAGATGGTGCGTAAACCGCGCACGAAAGCGGCATATTCAGATACGAAAATAGCAGGTTTCGCGTAGCCGTACGCGGTTAGCTTAAATGTGTAATTATCGAAATGCGGCTTGACAAATGAGATCGCGAAGTAGATCGAATAACTGTGTCAATGCCCGAGCAAGAATAATGATATTACTTAATGACGACAGGGTATACACAGTTCGTCACATAACAGTATTAACGAAGGGTCCAACAGTCCAGACTTCGAAGTCCCATCAGCAACCACGAAAAACACACGCACGCACGTACAAGAACAACAAGAAAAGCGCAATAAACTAAGCAGCTCACAGAGCGAGAGCAAGCAACACAGCACTGAACGCGCCAGCCCATCCGAGGCCAGCGCTCACACCCACCGCCGCCGAGCTCTTCGAGCTCGTGTTCGTCTTTCCTCCGCTGGTACTTCCACTTCCTCCACCAGTGCTGTTCCCGCTCCCGGTTGTGCTGTTCCCAGAACTCTCAGTCGTGTTGCTGGCCACACCACCCACGAACACAACTGCCAATCCAGGTCCGGGCACGCTGATAGTCGCACCACCATCCTTGGTCCACTGCACCTCCTTGTCCTTTGCCCAATCGCCGTTCAAGGTAGAAGGTGCAGTGACAGGAATGCCGTTCGTCACACCCGCGTACGTGAGATTTCCGTACGTAACCTGCGTCACCTCTGTGGCAGTGGCCGCAGTGAGGTATCTCACAGTTACGGTTCCCTGACTCTCCGACGAGGAGAAAAGCGAGCTAGGAAGCTGGAAGTCGGTGCTCGCCAACGACTGGTTCGCGTAGTTGAACAACACCAAGCTCTGCACTTGGGACGAACCAGCGTCGTAGACTGCGTATCCCGCCTGAACAGCCGCGTAGTCCTTCGTTGAGTTGCTCACGTTCAGATCCACGACCTTCGTCCCGTTGGCGCCGCCCCCAGAACTCTGGAGTGCCTCGTTCACAGCGAGCATCGCGTAGAAGTTCGGGTTTGTTGTCCACTCGCCGTTGGGCTGGCCGGGATCACCGTTGGGAGGGTCGAAGAGGTTGTATTGGACACCCTTCTCTCGGGTGTGTAGGTACGCGGCGCTGTAGCCTACAGCGGCCATCTGCAAGGCGTAGTCTGCGGTCCAGAGTGCCATACCGAAGGTGTTGGATTCGGGGATACCACCGCAGGAGGCAGAGTTGAACTCGTCCATGAGGACGGGCTTGCGTTGGTCCTGGGGAACGGTACCGAGATAGGCGAAGGCGTCGGAGTTCCAGCCTGCGAGGTTGACGGTGTTGGTGTGGGACATGTACCAGTCAAGGTGGAAGGGGTATTTTCCGAAGCAGCTGGAAAGTGAGATAGTTTGAGTTTGAGTGTACATATAAGGCTACGTGAAACCGTACTTGTTCTGTGGGTAATGTTGCAAAGTGAGGTACTTGAGATGAGGTGCAAAGTCTTGGAGCCATCCTGAGTTGAGGACGTCTTTGAACGACTGTGACGCGAGCGAGTCAAGTCAGCACACGTCTTATACTACTATGAGAGTCCTAGCATGCTGTTACGGTATGCTGGTGGCGTGGGATAATATACACAACAGCGCATAAATGGATGACCACAGCGCGCGTGTGAACCGCATCACCAAAAACACTGAGTTAACCGAGAGATACGCACCCAGAAGCAGCAAATAGTTGGCCCGGCAAGCTTGTTCAGGGAGAGGAAGTCGCCCGTCGGTGTCTTTTGCAAATTGTTTTGGGCAACCCAATTATCCTGTGCAATTTAAAGATCGGGGATGCCAGATTTAGTATGCAAGAAGGTTGAGAGGATAAGAAGGCAAACGTACACCGATGTAATCGTTGGTAGTGTAGTTGGCAATGTTAGGACGTTGGCCGTGGGCGGTGTAGAGATCAGGTTCCTGCAGTTATTGGTCGTTCATAAGAAGCATGCGACAGCGCTTGGATGACAGACGTACGTTTCCGAGGAGCGCACCGTCGAGGTAGTCACCCAGAATCTTCTGAGCGTCACTTGCGACCAACGGTGTGTTGGTGCTGTTTGGGTTACGCAACGTCAAGCCTATGAATTTTACTTCGTACTTGCAATCATTTTGAAATATTTCATGGTGGACACACCGATCAACCACTGAGAGTTAACCTTATCGCTCGTCGTCTTCATGATGTCAAACAACACCTGACCGTAAGTCACAGGTTGATCGTCTTTGCTCGCCGTCGGGTCCGTGAAGTTAATGATCTGTTGCTGGTCTGGAACGTATGTTGAGCTATCCATGGAGTTTCCTCCAACCCTGAGCCGCACGGGTTGCCCCGCGCCTCGTTGATGCAACGTCTCCAGGTAATTCGTTACAGCCACTGGGATGGACGAGGTGTCGTTCCCAAAGTATACATTCATGAACGAAAGCTCGAGAGAGATACCCAGGAAGTTAGGGTAGACGGTTACGACGCTATCGCCCGGAGCCGAAGAGGGCGCGTTCACTGGCACGGAGGCGGAGAAGGCTGGCGCAAAGAGACATGCCAACACCAAAAGCGTCGGCGAGATGGACCGCGGCATGGCGGTAATTGTAAGGAGTAAAGAGCGGAAGCGAGGGAAAGAGTGGAAGGGAGGGCTGAAGTTGTCCTCGTCGTTGCGGTATAAGGCGAGATGAGAGCAGAAGAGAAGAATGAGGGGGGAGGGCGTCTCCAGTGTTGAGGATATAGCGTGCGGTGATGTTGGCCACCACGGGATACCCTCGCCGTGTCAGAAAAGGTCAGAAAGTCGAACTCTCCGCATCTTTGGGCTGATATGGCAACTGACGTCCCTCCTGGGCGTTATGTCAAAGACAAAGACAACATACGGCGCCGTGATTCTCTAATCATTAGTTTGTCGGCTGGTGTATCCCCTCCGTGGAAACAACCTGGCGGATCGGATGGAATGCGTTCCAGGGCTGCTCGTTTCGGGTTGTCGGAGACGGCTTGGTGCTCATACGACCCCTTTTTGAGCCTGAATGATCCCCATCTATGAAGTTCTAGCTAAGTGGAGATAGCAACTGCAATGAAATTGGTAGCCGAGTCAGTACTAATAGGTCCGTAGTAGTATAACTTGAACACAAGCAGAGACCTGCCTGACTTGCGTACGTTGTTTTCATCTTGTATCGTACCTGGGGACGACAGAAGTGGCGGTACATCGTCGGAGGTCTATCAAGGAACCCCAGCTTTTCAATGCAAGTTGCAATACAATCATTTGATCCGATCACCCAGCGTCGGTGTGCAGCATGCGGGTTACCCACCTCCCCTGCCGCTCACCATGACCATGGATCTGGTTCAGCATGCAGGTTCTTCTATTAATACCAGGAGTTGGCATGGCCTCTCACGCCTTCAAGTCATTGGTCTTTTGCGCGACCTTCGTGTTCTCAGGTAGTCCAACCGGCTCCATGATATCCAGCATACATACATATATGATCCGTACAGCAAAGATAAAAGCACACGCTCTTCAAGGTACAAAATAATCATGCGTTAGTCTCGCCGAGCAACTCCAACGGTCTTCTCCCCCTGGTTGACTAAGATTGACGCGGATTAGTATCAATGTGGGCGGAAAATGGCGCGGAACTCACAAACAACGTATACATTCTTCAAGAATACATCGCCGAATATGTCAAAGTCCTGATCCCCACGGCTCTGCAAACCACCCAGAGTGTATCCTTCATCGGCTGGACCAAAGCCAAAGTTCTCTCTGTGGATTCTGAAGAGGTAGTCGCCAACTGCGAACGACACTTCAGGAATGCGCGCATCGTTGGGGTATTTCCATCCGCCTTGGTCATCATCGTATGTGGCACCATCAATTTTGCCTGTAATTCTGCGTTAGTATACGCTGTGAAGATGTTATCGGTGAAGTACCGTAAATGTGCTCTAAGGTCTTCTCATCTGTAAGAAGAAGTGATGTTCCAGTATCTAATATCGCCGTATTCCTTCGTCGCTCATATATTTTTTCTTTGAGACTGTACGACTGGGAGTCCACCTGCCAAAAGCCTCGGGAACTAATACAATCAGCATTCCGGGTCAAATAATTTCAGAGAGGAAAGTCGTACTTATCAACGTCTGTATAATGTAGGCGATGAGAGGTGACAGATTTATCGATGTGGCCTTGCTTACGTAATTGCGAGTGAGCCAAGCTAACTGAGAAGCAATCTATTGTGAACGCACCGAAAGAATAGAATCCAGATTGTCCCTTTCCGCCTAACATGACGGTGAAGATGGGTTCATCAATCACCCCCTGCTCAATCATATTCTCCATCGGAGTCTTCACCTTGTCCGGCTCAACCGTGTTGAGTTTGGGCCAACCGAGACCCAGAAGCCCGTCGTTTCCTCCGTCAGCCAAGAACGCAGAACTCAGCTCCCTCGCACATTCCACCGACTGGTGCGGAATAGTTACGCCTGCGACGGAGACGACATCCTCGTAAACATCTCCCGAAGCCGACGAGCCATCGCCATAGGAGATTTGCCATGTGCTGCCCTCTTCTTGTCTTGCAGTCTCAGAGTGTCGAGGACTATAGATATGATGGCTCTTGAAGTGGTGCTTGGACACCTCAGCCAGTTCGCAGGACCATATCCAGAGGTCGGACGATCCGGTGTCAAAGTCTAAGTAGACCGTAATAGCGGGCGTTCCAACCTTGACTGGAACGACGTATTCGGAACTGAACATGCTCTACCTCAGCGTCATGAAGTAATCTCCGAGGAGGAAGTATCTTACTCTAGAAGAAATGAGATCATTAATTATAATGACGACAGAGCCAATGAAATGAGAAACATACCATTCTGTACCGACTCGGCTGGCACCTCATGGTCTATATCCCTAGTATCTCCCCTCAGCTTTACCAGCTTGTTGTCTTTCATGCAGAATCCAGCGTATCGGCCTGCCTCGCTCGCAAACCCATACCGACGAGCAGCACGGGCATATGCCGCATAGAACGACGGTCGACCTCCCTCGTAGCACTTCGGGAAGTAAAGGTGATGCAGCCTCTTCCTAAACTTCCGCCTTGCGTCTTCTATTGGTCTCGAGAGATCCTCTGCAGCCTCTCCAATTTGGTCAAGTGCGGCGTCGACGACTTGCTCAACGTCTTCTGCAGGGGCATCGTATTCACGGCGGCCACGATCACGATCATAGTAGTCTTGCCTGCGACGGTCGTCGGCATAGTCCCGGCTGTGGTAGTCCCTGTCGCGGTCGCGGTCGTCGCGTCTGCGGCTGTCACGTCTTCGCTCGTCGTCTCTGCGGTAATCACGTCTACTGCTACCGTATCTGCTGAGGTCGTCGCGCCCGCTTTCGCGTTTGCTACCGTATCTGCCGAGGTCATCGCGCCCGCCTCCACGTCTGCTGTCGTGTCTGCTGAGGTCATCACGCCTACTCTCGTGTCTGCTGCCGTTTCTGCTGGGGTCGTCGCGTTTGCTTTCGCGTCTGCGACTGTCACGTCTGCGGTCTTCACTGTTGCGGTCATTGCGGATGCGATCGTCGTAGTCGACCCGGTCGTCACGACCTACGCGGTCATCGTAGACAAGACGGCCATCCTGGTCAACCCGGTCGACGTGAGGAACGTGGTCGTCGTGGTCAATAGGGTCGCCGTGTTCGATAGGTTCATCTTGGACAGCGGAGTGGTGGTGGGAGACGGGGTAATCAAGGGGGTAGTCTTGGTCAATGGGATTAGCGTGAACAACATCAGATTCATAGCGATCATCGTGGGCGTCGTGGTCGTGGTCGTAGTTTTGATGATCAGGGTAGTCGGGGTCGTCCACGGGCTCTGCCTTGATAACCTCCACAACGGTAGGTTCTTCCAGGTGCTTCGAATGAAAACATCCCATTATGGCAATTTACTGCAGAAAAGAAGGTCGCCTCAGCACCTGAGTAGGCAAGACTGTGGGCCACGCGCGGACAGATGCAGGGAAGACGAAGGCACTCTCGGGGATGACGCGGGGTACGACGAGGTCGTTCGATGGAGACTGGTCAAGTTGAGGCCTCAAGAGCTTTAAGTAAGACGAACACGTTTCCCGAAACCCAAGTGACGGGAGAGGGTCATGAGGACTCTTGACAAAGTCTGAACTCACTGTGAACGCCCAACAACTACGATAAAGATGGCCGTATGCTATGCATATTTGTCCTTCCGCCGGACCTTGACAAAATTGGAACAAGATTAGAACAAGAGTCGCCATCCTCGTGAGTATCGCTTCCGATTCAGAGAATGCGTCGCTGGTTGGAACGCGCTTCAATAGACGTTCAGGCGACTCTCAAGACAGATCCGATGATGTTTGGGGAATTATGGATACGATTTACAGCTCGTCGTAGCGGAAGATGTGCGCAAAGACACAAGAGCGGTGATGGGAAACGCGATGGCAATGGGTGCAGAAGTCAACATGAGGCCTGTCGGAAGTGCGTAGCAAACGGTATCCGCTTATGGCATGTGTAGTGTTCAAGATTCAGAGTTCAGTAACTTCAATACCATTCAATACCATACGTGAGCTCCCATAACTCGGAAAATGACACGAAAAGTTAAACTGACATGCTTTGCGGCAACCGTCAATCGCGATGAATGTGTCTGAAATCGGCCAAACACACGGCAGGGATTAAGCAGTTTTGCTGAAGTAAGCACAAAGTACAAGAACTTGAAAGCAGAACGAAGATATAGCAAAGGCACAGAGACACTCATCAATACCGGAGGCGAAGTTTTAATCATAACGGGAACCACGTCTTCTCGGAGGACTTCGTGACCTTGACAAGGACTGCGAACGGCGACGTCCTCCCCTGTCTCCCCAGCCGGATCTGTGTGGTGGACTTTCTCGCCTAGGAGGTGGGACTCTTGGATTTGCTCTCCCTCCCCTACCTCTTGCAGCTGAAGAAGGAGCATCTGATGCTCCTCTCCAATGTCCTCCGCCCCTGCCAGGTCCGGATGCCGCACCACTACCCAGTGTACTACCCCAACCACCGTCACCACGGCTCGCTTCCTTTTTCCATCCATTTCCTACAGCGGGGGCTGACGCAGCAGCGGCCACTGCACCACTTCCCTTGATAGTCAGCTCGCCGGTGGAACCGCTTGGTGCCAGTGTGACGTTCTTGGGTAATTGAACCATTACACAAAGGTAGTCTCCAGGGACAAAGCGTAGCTCCTCCAGCGTACGATCATCGTCAGCTGAAGTCGGCGCGGCTTCGACGTCAGTGAGGAGACGGGGGGCAGGGGAAGTCAAAGTGCCAGGCCCGCCGAGGATGTCGCGAGAGTAGACAGTGCCAAGGTCCTTCTGTGCTGCGCGACCACGATTTGCGGAGTCGGCGTAGACAGCTCGGAAAGAGTATCGTGCGAGGGGGTGCCTGTATTCTGTGCTCGGAGGTGCAGTGGAACGCAGAGTTGTAAGAACCTCACGAAGAGTCGCGTCTCGCCTACGTGTGCGAAGCGAGTTAAAGACAGTTTCCAGTCGTATTGACGTATCACGCACCATGTGAATATCTGCTGCTCGTCGGCAATTGGCAGTGGCCCGTCCTCAAACTGCGTCAAACGGTGAAATGCTCCAACTTTAATGAATGCGCGTATGAGGAATGGGGCAGTCTATGTTACAAGATGTGAATGATATATCCGGTCAGTCAATGTAGCAGATGGTAGCCTACCTTTTCCCTGTCCACTATTGGTTTTCCAGCCGGCGTGGTGTCCTCCATGATAAAGGAGTTTGAGGCAGAATGAGTGAGTTTTGACGTTGTGCTTGTGCTGACTTGGAGGTTCGAGCTGTCTGGCGTCGAATACCTGGGTGGCTTAGGTAATCATGTATCTTCCCACGCCCGTCGGCATTGTAAGATCGAATCTGGTAATTGCCAGTGCTCGAGCTCACTGCTGGCCACGGCGTTCTCTGCCTAGCTTCGCATCACGGCAACCACTGCGTATCCTGTTTCAAGATGGGTTGAGCTACGCTGTCGACTTACGCATAGTTAGACACGACAATGTTTTGATTCCCACGCTCTATGCTAGCCTGGATGTGTGCATCATTGCCTCATGTCGGAGGTCCTCACCCACACCTCGCGAGTCTCATGCCTCTTCATCTCTGTCTTGCTTCACTTCTGTCTTCCTATTAATCTGTCTGTCTGTACTCACTTATTTCATTCAACGGTCGTCTATCTCGCTTCGGTCTTTGCACCAATCTGCTCAATATTTTCGGAACTGTAAAGTCATAATCTATTGCCTACTATGGGCAATAACAGCTCTCGTGGTGCATACCCACCACAATACCCTCCGAAGCATACCTATTACTCCGAGCGCAGAGGACATAAACCACGCAAAGGAGGTGGAGGAAAGATGCGCTATCGCGAAGAGGATGAATACGAGTACGGAGAGCGGTACCCACCCCACATGCACTCGAGTTCTCGTTATCCTCAACAATATAACAGTACGTTAATTGATCCTTGAGAGAGTGGACACAGCTTATACTGCTTTGCTTCTCTTCGTGGACTTAAGCATACCACGCAGGCTTTGCAGCACCCTACAATTATCAACCCATACCACCGCCTCAGCTGCCCTTCCCGAACGTATCTACCCCAAGTCCATACCCTGTGATACCACCTGTACCTCCGCGACACCACTACAGTTCATCAGTACCTATCATACCAGGCAACTCATATCTCTCGCAACCGAACGTTCACATGCCTGAACCAGCTCCTGCGGCTCCAGTTTATCCCAATCAACCAATGCCTGGTGGTCCTGTGATACCAAACATGTCATATCCGTCAGCACATCCCCATGCCTCTTCATTCCCCGTTATACCACCGGCCTCTACGCCGTTTCCTCAACCACAGGTCGGCGGTGGCCCCGGGACGGCCACGTCCGACGAGTATACACCTCCGCCTAACATGCATGAGGGACAACCTCTTGCTCCTGGACAGTATGGGCCAAGCAGGGTTCAGTACTCGCCTCTAGGCTCGGTGAAGTTTCACGAGAACCCTCTCCCCACTCCGCCGAAAGACCTCTTCGAATTATCCCCTTACGTTGGTCTGTTGAAAGACTTACATCGACCAATTGAGGAAACTACCCTTAGGAGAGCCGCGACGTCACCGCAGTACGTGAATGCCTATATTGTATCACCTAACGGCTCGCAGGCGAGTCGTGAGAAGAAGCCACGCAAAGGACTATTTCGCTCACTGAGTAATCGTCTAGCCGGAAAGCATAAACGTGAACCAGAGCCTCCAGCCGCACATCCCATTCCCGTAGTGCTTGCTACCACTGGTGTACCCCCTTCTGCTACTATGTATCCTCCTGTAATACCCGGCGCCGGTTATGGACCAGTCATACCTCCGCCTGGAACTGTATTCTCTGCTGGGTCCCCAGCCGGATTTGTCCCGGACAGCCAACGTCCGTCGACTCCTCAGCCACCTCAAGCGCCCCCATCACCAGCCCCTTCCCATCGCTCCCGTCGTTCTCATCACTCACCGCGGTCTGCGCATCGTAGTAGTCCAGCTCCACAGCCAACCCTTAAAATCGACCTCCATAGCGAGTATTCAGGTTTAACACACCTCTCGCCTCATCGTATCCTTCATTCGCGGAGACGCTGGCCCTCAGCCTTTCACCTGCTGGAAGCATTACGGTTTATCGACACTCGCCCTGACCTGGCTGAGCAGATCAGAATGTGCCCCAACGTAGATGAGGTGAAGGCCATTGTGAGCCAGAACTCTGCATCTAGTAGGCCAGATTGGGAGCATGTCGTGATTCCTCTCGTAAGTTTTTCTCTATTTCCGCTCTTATTTGAACTGGGCATCTAATGGCATGGAATAGATGGAAGAGGTTCTATATGAGAAGTTTATCCAACATCCAGACCTACGGAGACTGCTCCTCAGCACAGGTGTCACCAGACTTCTACATGTCGACCCGCATGATAACTTCTGGGGCGACGGACCGCTAGGGCATGGTGCAAATGAACTTGGTAGAGCTCTGGAGCACGTCAGAGAACGTCTGGTCTCAGAGGGCTTTACTGCTGATGATTCGTAGCCCTGTCCTCTCTTTTCTTGCTGTTTTTCCACTTGTCACGTCAGGGTTCGGATGCTTCATTTCACGCACTCACCGCCACCACCACTACCTTCACCGTTCACGAGCTTGATGATCCAGACGAACTTTCGGGTATGTGTAGCATATCATCGAGCTGAGGCAGAGCCTTCTACTATACGAGCATAGAGTACTTTGTAAACCTAGGTGTAGGGCTGCAACAGCAGAACCGTCAATAACCTATCGTACACACCCTACTTCACCGCTTTCGTCTTCTTCTAGACTTCTGCCCTTCCGGTGGATTTGTATCTTCGGTCGGGGACCTCTTCAACATATTGACCTGAGGCGACTGCCCTCCTAGAACAGCTTTCTCAACGGCCTGTCTACGTATTTTCTCCGGTACTTTGAGCCAGTAGAGTTCTTCTCGTGTGCCATCGACGACTTCGACAGTGATAGCCTTCTTGTTGGCAGATGGTGAGCTGCCTGTGTCATCGAGGCCTGTGGTCTGAACGACAGGATTATCGCTAAAATGGGCTACAAGCTGCGTGGTGTGCTTTGGTGTAGCAAGGCGAAGGTAGCACTGCAAGAAAACGTCAGGAATTGGAAGGCTATCAACTGATACAGGACATGAGACTCACTGTATCCATTCCTTTAGTGAAATCGACGTAATCGATGCCGTCGTTGCCATCAGGGGATGCCTTCGAGAATAGCTTACGAAGAGTAGTCTTATTAGTCTCGGGATGGACATGACGGCTGTGTAATAAACAGCCTGGAGGGTAAGGCGCAGAGAGATCGAGGGCAGGTGGTCCTGACGACTGCTCCTCCTCAGCTTCTTCCACATCGTCATTCGTATCCTCCTCGCCGGCGGCCAAGGGACCAGCATCAGGTGGCGGAGCGTTCAAGCGTTCCTGTTGAGCAATACCCTCTAGAATCCTCTGGCGGTGTTGGAGATATTCTGAATTCAACGCATCCCACAGCGATTTGGAGAGTGTGCGTAGGCCATACTTTATTGCTTCTTGGATGAGCGGGTTGGAGTCTTCTTTCTCTATTGGGCGCTGTCTCTTCCACGGCCACCTCTGCAGCAGGAAGTCGAGGTCACTATCCAGTAGTAGGGTGAATAATGCGAATCCTTTGCATTTCGGCGTGTCTCCTGGTTTGTCCAGATGGTGTTTGGGCAACGATATCGACTGGACACGCAGTCGTGTAGTATCCACGGACAGGAGACCAGAAACAAGGTGGTATATCCCTACTATAGAGCGGTGTTGTAGGGGGATGCCCTCCTGTACAGTATCGTCAGCGACTGAGTCGTGAGATGCAGACGTCTGCACACCATATAAACCGTCCGCGACTCCCATTCATTGCGTGTTGAGTTTCTGCTACGTTGCAAAGTTTCTTTCCAGTCTTTCAGGCGTATTTCGTATCCTCCGACTGACTGCTTGGATGGCGCAGCCTTTCCATACCACTCGGCGCGTGAAGGGGAAGACATGAGCAAACGGATGTCAAAGATGTCCTCCGCATGGCTTCGTACAGCTTTGACAACCGCACCTTCAGGTGTTTCGGTTGGAAAGTGAGTTGAGGCGTGCATAATATAAGTAAGGGGCAAAACTGCGTGAAGACAAGACGTTATTCGAAGTCAAGTGAAGCAGAACGCGGTGCCACTCACACCCATCGTCACTCTGCTCGAGGTTCCTCCTCAAGTCAGGGTTGGACCATAGCGCATGTTCTGAGAGTGATAACCGGAGTAGCGTAGCGTACTCCTCGTCTGCAAGTGCCCCTCCCGCACCCTTCACTTCCTTCTCCTTGCCCTTCCATGTCTTCGAATCACTCTGCCCATGTTCTTTATTAGAGTCTCCAACGGGCGAAGGTTGTTGAGGTTGCGGTACTATGACACCCTTGTTGCTAGTGTTAAGTTCCGCAGGTGTTGTAGAGCCTGTCTTCGTGGCCGTATTCTTTTGTGAGTTGATTGCCTTGGCAACTTTACGAGGGATAAAAGGCAACATGGGATACCGAATGCTGTCTGCTATACCGTACACAACCGCCCATGCATGCACCGCGACGAGGCGCCTGTTATAGCACTTGCTCTAAGCCTCGATCTACAGCCTCTGTCGCCCTTTACACGATCCCCAACACGCGTTATAATTATCAACGGCGGCCGACATCATGGATCGTGAGGTTCGGCAGCTCGTCGAAATGGTATGTATATTTACAAGGCGTGTGTTGTTTGAAAACTGAATAGCGATCCAACGTAGGGGGCTACACCAGCCCAAGCTCGCGCGGCTTTGAAGCAGTACAAAGACGTAGAGCAAGCCGCAGAACGCTTCTTTGACGGCGCGTTTGCCGATGTTGTCGACGACTCAGACGACGTGGACATGGGTTCTACTTCTAAGTCTGTGAGGAAAGCGCAAGTCGCAGTCAGTGTACGCCGCCACTCACTCAAAATGCGCCTCTTATCCTCTTGCTAGACTCCAGACCCAGAGGACGACGACGAAGAATTCGACGGCATGGCAGAAGATTCGGATGGCGAAGTGGAGGAAGACGATGACGAGAATGAATACAGTACGTGCCTATGAGAGGTTGTCGATACGTCTACTCGACCCGGTGTCTTATCACTCTTCTAGTGGACTACGACTCAGACTATGAAGTCAAAGCTGATAATGGCAACGGAAACTCCACTGCCGACCCATATGCTGGTATGCTGCACACATTGGCGTGCATGAATGTCCCCTGATCCTTGCATAGGCATCTTCTTCTCAAAGGACAGACGAGAGGAGGTTATCGAGGTGGAGGAAGAATCCGAGACAGTTTTTGTACTCGATGCGAATGAACAGGCGAAGATCATGACTCAGGGCCAATGGATGAAAGGCTGCCCTGAAGGTGGCGAGCAGAGCTTCCTATTCGGTCTCTACAGCGAGCTATCTGAAGGAGCTTGCAAATGTCCCCATGGCTGTGGTAGGTCAGTGCCGCGAAAGAAACAAGATTTCTTTGCAATTTTTGTGAGTTGCCCTTTGCTGAACTTCTGACGCGCGGAAGTCCTGAATTCTGGTTACCATAGGCCGAATTTAGCACATACATTTCCCATCTCAAGAAGATAGTCCCGAGGAAGTGTGAAGGATGCGGCAAACACTTTTGTTTAGCATGTGGGGAGTCAATGGCTTCAAATCAACTAGACGAGGAGGAATGTCTTTTCCATTGTGCCAATCTACAAGGCGCTATTCTAGGAGTCGGTCTTACTATGCTGGAGAAATACTTCCTCGAGGAGAGCACTCCATCTGGAGAGGCACCCGAGAAACCTGCCAGCGGGAAACGACGTAAGGCTCCTACGGGTCAGACTCACCATGCTGCAGCTCTCGACGACGATAACGACGCTTACCCATTGCCTTTGACAAAAGGCAAGAAGGCCAAGTTGGGGATTGGCTATGCGGGAGATATTAGGGAGGACGTAAGCATGACTACAGGCGTGTAGACTGGCCACTAGCTCTGACCTGCACGATCTCCAGAACTCGGGTCAGCTAGAGGCCCAGGCCGTGCAGAAGGCCAAGGACCTGAAACTATCAGCACTCCTATCAAGCATTCGTGTGTATCTTCCATCTCTACATCGTGAAGACGGTGGGAAGCCAAGCGATTACCTTCCTCACCCGACGACTCTTGCTCACCTCCGCAGACGTTTCAACTACGTGAGCAGTCAGCTATTGCGTAACGACTCCCTGGTCGATATGTCGGACCGCTCAGTGTTGTATTTCGAGCTGTTTGAATGGATGGAGGTGCGCGCGCATTGTAGAGCTGACTCACGTGGTTTCTGAAAGTATCGCAGACGATCTCATGTCACGAAGCACTAGCGAGCATGATGGCCATGCCGATCATGGTCGTATCCTCTGTGAAGAATGTCGTCACAAGGAAGTCCAGCTCTCGGTCTGGTCCTCAGGTCCGCGAACGTACCATCATATACGAAGGCTCTTCTGGACCACGAGAGCTTCTTGAAGCCATCGTCATCCAAGCTCAGGCTGCCATCAAAGGTCTTGAACCCACCATCGCGGCTTCCACAGATGTCACAGAGATGACAGAAGAAGAGAAGCGTATGACGCTTGATGACAAGGGCAAGGGCAAGCTGGTAAACAAGGTTGTCTCGGAAGAGAATGTCAAGCTGCTGGAGTTCTGTAAGCGCATCTTGGCGAATGCCAAAGCCATCGACCGGGCTCTCGTACAGACGAAGGGCGAAGCCTTCGTTGAACGCCTGCATGCTGGTCTCCCGAAGATCCCCGGCACCTCATCTGGCGATGTGGAAGATGTGAAGGTTAGCGCGAAGGACTCGGAGGAGGATGTTCAGAAAGCTTATGTGGACTGGGCAAACCGTGTACGATTCGAATATTGCGATTTGACGAGGCCGCCCGCGGACGATGCGCCAGAGGACGAAGCACCGCATTATAAATTTTATTATAACGCCGAGGCGCGAATGTTGGCCAACTCAGATATTCCGAAACGGTCACTTGCAATCGCGAAGGAGGTAAGAGGCTTCAAGGACGCGATGGAATGTTATAATGACGTCCATCTTCCTGCAGCTAGCAGTCTTAACAACGAATCTACCAGTTGCATGGAGCTCTTCTATCTTCTTGCGTGTGGACGAATCCAGGGTGGATGTTATCAAAGCTCTCATTACGGGACCGGAAGGGACACCGTAAGTCTTCGGCATGATTACATGCATTATTTTGCTGACATTTCATTCCATCTAGATATTATAATGGATGGTACGGTGATGCCACATTCGGCGGGAGCGCATATACTGAATACCCATGCGTCTAGCTACCTTTTCGACATTTTCCTTGGACCGAGCTATAACCAGACACCTCCCAGTGTCAAGTATATGACTGTATGCAGCACATTATATTTCCTAAGAGCAATTTTACTGACAAACATTACTATCAGACGAATGGAGGGAAATTCCGATTCAACCCCAACCTCTATGCAGTGCGTCTCTCGCTCCTATGGGGCTGTTGAGAGCTGATACTCACTGATTTCCTGCCTGAAATAGGACGGAAAAGTCTGTCTGTCATTACTAGGAACCTGGCAAGGGCCTGGGTGGGTCGCAGGTCGTTCGACCCTGCTACAGGTCCTCATATCGATCCAATCCATGATTCTTTGCGACGAGCCCTACCTGAACGAACCCGGGTGGGCCGAATGCGCAGGAACTCCGCAATCGAAGCAATGTGAGTCGACTCTGGCCACCTCTATCGCCCAACGGACCATGAACCACCTGACAATCTGCTACAGATTCTGCGAACGTCCGACGGATGGTGGTCCGCACAGCGGTACGTCGTTCCCCGCAATATTGACGATGTTGTGCTGATCCTTAAACGTCTCTCTGAGCGTAGATGCTAGGCAATCTGAAGAATCCTCCAGAGCCGTTCGGAGACGTCATCCGAACGCACTTCCGTCTGAAGGCTCGATCTATCATGAAGCAGCTGGATGACTGGCTTGCTCTGGACGATGGTAGAGCAATCCAGAGCGATGGGATGCCTACAAGGCCGCATCAGGGTACAGGGAGCTCGCAACTTTTCCAGAACGACGTGAATGAGTTGAAGGGGATTCTGCAGAGACTGCTGGATGGTGGTAGTGTTGCTGGACCATCAACAGCAGCGTGAGTGAGTAGTGTAGCGTCGTGAGCTTAGCGCTCGTGGAAACAAATGTGATTTTAGACCTGTTGTATTCGTACTCGTACAATTTCCTTTTCCTTCTCGCGCGGTGCGTCCTTGTACGGTTATGTACCCAGTCAACGTCATACTACGTATCACAAGCGTTGTAGGCGATATCTCTGTGGATGAGCATGAGCCCGTAAGCTGCAGTAAGGGGAATAAAAGGCATGTGATTTCACTCTATCCCCACACACCACTAACGCCGCCCCATACACGCTCAGCAGACCTTACTGGCTGTGGATTCCGTCGCGCTTCCTTTGGCCGGTGTCCGAATGTATCTCAATCATGCTCAGCGCTGTCGTTGGCATCGTCACGAACGTGGCAAGTGCAAGAACTCAAGGCTTTGCCTGCAACCACCACCACCTCTACTTCTAAGTTAGCCCCGAGTACTCACTGCAGCACTTGTTCCTCCGACTGCGAGACATCTGCCCCTCTAGAATCGCAACGTCTGGACTCCGAAATTGACACACGCTCAAGATGGTTAGCGACTCTGGCATTCACGCCCTGGCCGGGTCGGCTGCTGGTATAGTAGCCATGATAGCGACATTGTGAGTGGTACCTCTTGAACATCTCTTCCTTACCCAGCGTGGGTGCGGTCGCACAGCACGCTGCACGCATCCAGACCCAACTTTTCATCTTTCCTGTCAAAATCCAATAAACTTGGCAACCCCGCTGACCAGCTGTCTATCATGGAAGCCCTTTAGTGTACGTTTCTACGAATGCAGCCGTCGATAGTGGGAAAGAACGCAAGGTGGGTTTGGCTTGCACTGCATAGGCTGCTTAGCACCCTGGTCGCGGCCCTCGCACGCACAACTTCGAGATCAAAGTTACTCCACTCGTCCAGACATCCTCCAATCCAGCCCTCCGAGCTGTCTGTCCAATAGGCTCACCTCCGCCGTGTTACCAATCAGCTCGCCGTCTTCCTCTTCGTAGCATTGGCCTGCTGCGTGGGACGGATCCAGGAATCTAGAGAATCTAGACATACCTCTTCCTATGCCGTTGCTCTACCAACCAATCGCGGCCCCTTTCTTCTTCTTCGCCTCTCCTTCTCCGCTTCGGTTTCTCTTCGACTGTTCGCTTCTTACCTACTGATCCTCATTTCTTCGCTGATAGAGTACCGTGCAACTGGTTCTGGACACAATCAAGAATGAAGGCGTTATCGGCCTGTATTCAGGGATGGGCTCGAGCCTCTTGGGCATCGCTGTCACTAATGGGTGCGTACCTTAAGTGGTCCTTCTATCATTCATTTACTGTGCCATGGTTTGATTGCCTGCCGTACATCCCTGGTGTCTGGTGGGAAGACACGCCTCAAGGCGAGCTTAGCTCGTTCCGCTCTGGTCGCTCCGACGATCCGTCTTCCTACCGGGTGCTTCTCTCTCTATCGCAGTTCATAGAGGAGTCTAGCACTAGCTCCAGGGGTGCTCTCGTACGACTCAGAATAACATACGAACACCCCGCTTATGATATCGCTTGGTTCAAACTTTGCATCTCTCGCACTTTCTTGGGGTTTCATACGGACCTTGTTTTCCACTTCCAGAGGATACGCGATTGTTTGACATTGAAACTGAAAACTGACAACGTTCATCCATACAGAGTTTACTACTACTTCTATGAGCGCTCGCGAGCCTCGATTCTCAACTCCCGGCCGGGGACGAAGGCACTCAGCACGGTCGAATCTATCATCGCAGGACTCATCGCCGGTGAGTCTTCCTGGTTAAACTATGTGTGATGGATTACTAGGCTATTTCCTGGTTTTTGTCAGCGGAAGATTCTATTCCGGAATCTGAGTAATCCACTGTGCCCATGCTTGCAATGCACTCAATGCAGGCTTACTGAGCCCACCATGTGACCGTTATGTGTACCCGTCGGTGGTTGCACACATTCCGAGTACCAGGATATGCTGAACAGGAAATGCTACTAGAGTTGCCGGCGGGATTCAATCTGTACCGATCAACAATCGAATTCGGGACTGATTATAATATCAATTTTGTACAGGTTCAGCGACAACCGTAGCATCCAATCCATTCTGGGTTATTCAGACCACGCAAACCACCCATCGCAAACTCGCTGCATCGACACCTCCTTCAGCCTCCTTGACCGGGAGCACGTCCTCCCCGTCCGGCTCGGGTGCAGGTCAAATACCGTATGACGTCACCACCAGCCCGTCACCCGCCCGGCGACTCACCTTCCTGCAAACGATCCAAGCCATATTGAAGACAGGCGGCCTCAAAGCGTTCTGGCGTGGCCTCGGACCTGCACTGGTCCTGGTGGTCAATCCTGTGCTGCAATACACAGTGTTCGAACAGCTGAAGAACGTGCTCGTGAGGAGACGGACTGCCGCGCTGAGAGCTGCAAGCAGGCGAAGTAACGTAGTGGCTGTGCTCAGTGACGTCGACTATTTCTTCCTTGGGGCACTTGCAAAGTTAGGTGCGTGTTGAGTATTGAGTGCTGTACTGCCTTTTGTGATCGTGCTGCTACGATGACGATACTTTCGAAATCGGGGTTGGGGCCACACGACGTTCCGGGTTGCAGGCGAACGCGTGGCGGGAAAACGGGATGATATCGATATTACTTTTGCGCCCTGACACGTTGAACTCTATCTAAACTTACAACTTTTGATTTTGTTTATTAGTGGCGACGTCATTGACGTATCCTTACATGTGCGTGGTTTGTGCCGCAACTTACGCATAGCATGTCCGAGCTGACTACCCCTTCCCCCAATCTCTCAAATTACGTGGCTTCTTTTCACTGCAATCTTTCGCCAATTTGTCTGCCGTGCACAGCGTGTTGAAGAGCAGGATGCAATCGGGGTCGTCCGAGGGTGCTCGGTACAAGTCATCTATCGACGGGCTGCTGACGATCGTTCAGGAAGAAGGCCTGCTCGGACTGTACAAGGGCATCGGGACCAAGCTTACGCAGAGCGTGCTCAACGCTGCCATCTTGTTTGTCAGCCAGAGGAGGCTGTATGAGATCACGAAGCAGGTGAGTCATCATTACGGTTTTGAACGGGTTCGTGCTTGTGGACACGAAAGCAGAGAAGATGAATGAGTCTTTCCTCGAATAATTTTTCATACGACGGGGTTGCCTATCATGGCTACGCGTTGCTGAGATGTTTAATTCATACTTTGTATTGGTGAACGGGCGGCGGCCCCGAAGATGACTGAAGGCTGACAAGTATGCTTTGTAGGCATTGGTCCCGATTGCAGCCAAGTAGCAGCAACGCTGTATCATTGTATACCATCGATTGTAATGAGTAATTATCCAATAATAGCGACCTACTTATTCTCGACCGGTTCGAACACGCTTCGTGATGAGTGAGATACTCAAGTTACAAAAATATACACTAAAAGAACAGCAAAAGCAATTCCGACACGGGGAATCGAACCCCGGGCTATCGCGTGAGAGGCGATAATGTTAGCCACTACACCATATCGGAGATAA
>JAXQGN010000308.1:0-33418 GCA_037039805.1 Irpex sp. M6601 | reverse complement strand
GGAGGGTGGGGGGGGTGGGGCGGGGGGGGGGGGGGGGTTGGGGTGGGGGTGGAGTGGTTGAGGGCTTGGAATCTGGGTCTGGTGAGGGTGTGTCGCCGGGTGGTGTGTCATCGTTATTACTGTCGGGGTGGGAAGGAGTGGAGGAGTGGGAGGGGGCTATGGCCATGGCGGTGGATATGCGCTGTGCGATCACGCATCCTATGATCTTCTCCTTGTGTGTACTGCTCGACGACGGAGAGCCCGATGAGAGCAGGAATAGGTACGCTTTGGATGCTTTGAGTGTTTGAGGGGTGAGTGCTGGGGCTGATAGTGTGATGTTGACTGATTCGAGGAGTGTGGTGAGCTACAGATAGGGATCGTCAATTTCTCGCACAACCTTGGCAAAGACGCATATAAAAATAGTATACCTTTGCGCCAATCTTCCCACCAACATCCGCCCTAAAACACACAATCCGCCCCTTCGTCCCATTCCTCAACTTAATCCCACCCTCCACCTCCTCCACACCAACCTTTCCGCTCTTCCACTCCCTCTCCTCCTCCTTCCCCCACTCCATCCCCCGCTGTACGCGCGCACAATGCGCCCGATGCAACGCCTCGTCGTCCGGTGCGCCTCTCGTATACGTGAGCGAGCACAAGGAACACGACCGCAAGACAGTCGTGTCGAGGGAGAAATGCAGTTGAGTGAGTTGCTTCTGGCCTCCTGAATCCTTGGTGGTGCTCTTCTTTGGCTTCTTCTGTTGTTGTGGAGTTCCAAAGCGGCCGGTGAAGTAGCTGGACGAGTTGGAGCCTAGTGAGAGACGCTTCTTTGTGGGTGGCAGGTTCTGGACGGGCGAATCATCGAGATGTGTGCGTTTACGGGTGGAAGAGCCAGACGGGGATGGAGTGGAAGATGAAGAGGACGCTTCTGAGTGGAGAGAAAAGGAGGGCAAGATCTGGGCTTCTCTTGCAGCCTTTGAGGCATATGTCCGCTTCGTCGTCGACATCCTTCTCCTGTTTGTGTGTTGGGTATCGCTGGAGAGTAAAGCAACGCGTATTCAGATCAGGCGCCCGGTAAACGCGACGCGCACACGTGATAGACGCGCTGGGTACATAGACTCAATTATTCTACCTTCTCCTACATTCAATCCGATATGGTGTAGTGGCTAACATTATCGCCTCTCACGCGATAGCCCGGGGTTCGATTCCCCGTGTCGGAACATTGAGGTCGGTCAAAATGTTTTGTGCGCACTTTTGTGCACGCTGAACAAAATCACTGCTTGGTTTACCCGAATCGCACACAGTCAACTATCGCATATCAACACTCCCAAGTCCTCAAATTCTTGTGTTTTACACCACCTTTTCGACCACCTTGTTTCCGAGTGTGTAGGCGCATCCGTGTTCCATGTACGCACGTTTGAGCCCAGCATTGGCACTTGCAATTTGCGTCTATTCATCATGAGATAGTTGACTGTAGTGTGCAGTGGGCTTACGCTCTTCGTTTTTCGTTTCAAGCGTACTCTATTCCAATACTGTATAACAAACAGACCAGCTGCGGGTGTACGCCCCTCACTTAATCGAATCATGTAACATTGAACACTAATACTACAACTAGAATACAAAGCAAATACGCATGGGTAAGTACAACAACCAAAAACCTGAACCCTCCATAAATTTTCCGAGTCATGAGAGCAATTGTGGCCATCGAGGTACATGAAAGACGATACGAGAGCTTAAGCCTCGACAGAAACAACCTGGCCAGCCTTGGTAAGGGTGCTCGAAGGAGGAATAAAGTTGCGCTGCTTGATACCGCCGTCAATGGGAAGACGAGTAGAACCACCGCTCAGCCAGGCATCCACCTCGGCAGCAGCACCACGACCCTCCCTACAAAGTAGAAGAACATGTCAGAGGACATCCACCACGCATCCAACAACACACTCACTTGATACCCCAGACGATGAGAGACTGGCCACGACGGCAATCGCCAGCAGCGAACACGCCGTCGACACTGGTAGTGTACTTCTTGGGAGACGTCTGGATATTCGACCTAGCGTCCTGCTTGATGTCGAGGTTCTTGATGATGTCGCTCTCGGGACCAAGGAAACCAAGCGCAAGGAAGACGAGCTGGGCAGGGAAGAATTTCTCGGATCCCGGTACTTCCTCCATCTTCCAGCGTCCGCCGCTGTCCTTGGTCCATTCAACGCGGACGGTGTTCAAGCCCTTGAGCTTGCCATCCTCGACGACGAAATCCTTGGTAGAGATACAGTACTCGCGGGGATCTGCGTAAAGAGACCATTAAGCTTCCAGCGTCGTGGTATCCGACTATCCGACTCACCATTGCCGAAGTGGGCAGCAACTTCGGTGTGACCGTAATCGGTACGGAAGATCCTGTAAAAGTCGCGTTCAATAAAGGACCCACACTCTGGAGAAGATAAGCGTACTCACCTTGGCCACTGCGGCCAGGGGTTATCGTGTCCACGTCCGGCAGGAGGCTTGGGCAACAACTCAAAGTTGGTGACCGACTTCGCGCCGTGGCGCATGGCAGTTCCGATACAGTCGTTTCCAGTATCACCACCACCGATGACGATGACGTCCTTGCCCTTCGCACTAATGTAGCTACCGTTCTCAAGCTCCGAATCAAGCAAAGACTTCGTGTTCAGCTACACCATATCTGTTAGCCTCTTTCAGACGATTCTGACTGAACTAACGACTTACCTGGAGGTACTCCATGGCGAAGTGGATACCGTCGGCCTCGCGGTTGGGGATCTTGAGGTCGCGTGGCCATGTCGCACCCGTGCAGATAACGACAGCATCGTTCTGGGCTCGAATCTCATTAACGTCGACATCACGTCCCACATGGGCATTAGGGATGAACGTCTAAAGGGGTTTATCGCTATCGTCAATAAAGGTTCCGACCACTCAATTCGGTGTAATGAGACATACCACTCCCTCTGCGGCCATCAGATCCAAACGACGCTGGACGACGCCCTTATCCAGCTTCATGCTAATCGTTGACGTAAAAGTCAGCTCAATGTTGCGCGGTCGGCGAATTAAGAAGGGAGATAAGACTTACTTCGGAATACCGTACATTAGGAGACCGCCCATACGGTCGTTGCGATCGTAGACCGTCACACTGTGCCCAGCTTTGTTTAACTGATCAGCGCATGCGAGACCCGCAGGGCCAGATCCTATGATAGCCACTCTGCGCCCTGTGCGGAACTTCGGCGGGTTAGGAGCCATCCAGCCCATCTCGAAGCCCTGATTAACAACATATTAGAACGCGGACGATATTAGACACAGCAATTATGAATCCGCGAACCTTGTCGATGATCGCACACTCGATGCTCTTGATACCCACAGGCTGTTCATTGATACCGAGAACACAGGCACCTTCACATGGCGCAGGACAAACACGTCCCGTAAACTCTGGGAAGTTATTGGTCAACAGAAGACGGTTAAGCGCATCCTGCCATTGGCCTTTGAAGACGAGGTCGTTCCACTTCGGGATAACGTTGGAAATCGGGCAACCAGTATCAGACTGACAGAATGGTACACCGCAGTCCATACAACGAGCAGATTGATAGCTCAGCTCTGACTCGGTCAACCGGTGAGAAATCTCCTTCCAATCCTTGACACGTTTTCTCGGAGGACGATAAGGTTCCGTGAGCCGAGTGTACTTCATGAAGCCCCTGGTCTTATCAAGCTTCTTCAAGCGTTGCTTTTGGGTATTATCGTCCAACAGGGAGTCTTCGACGTCGCCTACGAGCGGCTCGATACGACTTCTTGAAGCAGCACGGCTCGTCAAGGCCGAGGGTACACCCTTGTGCAGAACGTCTTCAATTCCCTCTTCGACGAGGTTGACCTGGCTAGCGGTACGCGATGGGACAAGGTCGATAATGCTCTGACGCATCTTCTCCTCTTTAGCCTTTGCAGCCTCCTCCTCGAGCACACGCTTATAGTCAAAGGGCATGACACGGACGAACAAGGGGAGCAAATGGTGGAAGTCGTGCAGGACGCGGTCAGCGACCTCGGAGCCGGTGTAGTGACGATGATCCTCGATGAGGCCGCGCAGCTCGGCGATCTCGCGAGGGTCCGTGACCTTGCCCAACTCGACCATCTCCTGGTTGACCTTCGATGCAAAGGTATGCGCAGTGTCCAAGACGTATGCGATTCCACCGCTCATACCAGCAGCGAAGTTACGGCCAGTGCTTCCCAAGACAACCACACGTCCACCGGTCATGTACTCGCAACCGTGATCACCGGTACCCTCGACGACAGCGTTCGCTCCAGAGTTACGGACGGCGAATCGCTCAGCGGCAATACCACGGATGAAGGCCTCTCCAGAGGTGGCGCCGTAAAGGCAGACATTGCCGATGATGATGTTCTCCTCTGCCTTGAACTTGGACTGCTTGGGAGGGTACACGATGAGACGACCACCGGAGAGACCCTTTCCGACGTAGTCGTTGGCGTCGCCCTCGAGCTCGATGGTGATACCAGGAGCGAGGAAGGCACCGAGAGACTGACCAGCGGACCCCTTCATGCTGATGTGGATAGTATCCTTAGGAAGACCCTCTTCGCCGTACATCTTCGAAACACGGTAAGAGAGAGAGGTACCGAGAGCACGGTCAGTGTTGGTGACATCGCATTCGACGTGGACAGGAAGACCCTTGGTGAGCGCAGGCTCCGACTCGTCGATGAATTTGTTGTCGAGGCGAATATAGAGCTTGTGGTCTTGGGCACGGACACGGTAAGTCGCGGCTCCAGGGCGCATTTGCCAGGCAGGCTTGAGAACGGCGGAGAGATCGAGGTGAGCAGTCTTCGGGGTGCGGCGCTTCTCGTCGACCTTGAGCATGTCGGCACGACCAACCATCTCGTTGATGGTGCGGAAGCCAAGCTTAGCCATGATAGCGCGGAGGTCTTCAGCAAGGTAATAGAAGAAATTGATAACCTGCTCAGGCTGACCGGCGAACTTCGCGCGAAGCTGGGGATCCTGAGTCGCGATACCAACAGGGCAAGTGTTTACTAAAGATAGATCAATAACTGACGATAACAGAGGAACGTAGGAGATACTTACAGTGGCACTTCCTCATCATGATACATCCCATGGCGATCAAGGGCGTCGTAGCGAAACCCCATTCCTCAGCACCAAGCATGCAGGCGATAGCGATATCACGGCCAGTACGGACCTGACCATCGGTCTGAACGGTGACACGACCACGAAGATCGTTGAGAACGAGAGTCTGATGCGTCTCCGCCAAACCGAGCTCCCAAGGAAGACCAGCATACTTGATACCCGTCCATCGAGAGGCACCGGTACCTCCGTCGTGTCCAGAGATGAGGATGTGATCGGCCTTTGCCTTCGCTACACCACTGGCAACGATACCGACTCCGACCTCAGAGACGAGCTTAACGGAGACACGAGCTCGGGGGTTTGAGCACTTGAGATCGTAAATGAGCTGTTTGAGATCCTCGATGGAGTAAATGTCGTGGTGAGGAGGGGGCGAGATGAGACCAACACCAGCGGTAGAGTGACGAGTGCGAGCGATGGAAGTGGAAACCTTGTGCCCCGGCAATTCACCTCCCTCGCCAGGCTTCGCGCCCTGCGCCATCTTGATTTGCAGCTCGTCGGCATCTGCGAGGTAGTTAGAAGTGACACCGAACCGACCGGAAGCGACCTGCTTGATGGCTGAGCGCATAGTGTCGCCGTTGGGCAGGACGTTGGAACGCTCGGCGTCCTCACCACCTTCGCCAGTGTTCGATTTACCACCAAGACGGTTCATGGCAACAGCGAGGGTAGAGTGAGCCTCCATGGAGATAGAGCCGTAAGACATAGCTCCGGTCACGAAACGACGGACGATCTCGTTCCATGGCTCGACTTGCTCGATAGGAATGGGTGTCGCGTTCTCGAAGCGGAACTCAAGGAGGCCACGCAGATGAACAGCCTGAGCCTGGTCGTTGGCGTTCTTGGCATAGGCATCGTACGCTGTCTGGTTCTTCTCGCGAACAGCATCCTGGAGGTATGCGATTCCAGACGGGTCATTGATGTGCGCCTCACCGCCGGAGCGCCAGTGATACTCTCCAGACTCGGGCATACCCGGTGGAATGATGGTTTCCCGAGAGGGCCAACCACGTTCATGCATCTCAAACGCGTCCATGGCCAGGAGATCGAAAGTCGCTCCTTGCACGCGGCTAGCAGTACCTGCGAAGCATTTCTCGACTACCTCGGCGTGAAGACCGATGGCCTCGAAAATCTGGGCACCCTTGTACGACTGCAGCGTGGAGATGCCCATCTTGGACATGACCTTGAGAATACCCCCATCGACCGAGTGGCGATAGTTGTCGATGAGCTCATCGACCGTCTTGTTACCCTTCACCCTTTAAAACGAGATATATCAGTAACCAGAGACAATTGACCTGTCATGTGTACATACAATCCTTCACGGGCAATCTTGTGAATAGACTCCATCACGAGCCAAGGGCAGATGGCGTCGGCGCCGTAGCCCAAGAGCACGCAGAGGTGCTGAACTTCCCGAGCCTCCCCTGTCTCAATCATCAGGGCGACCTTGGCACGCTTCTTCTGAGCGACCAGGTGATGGTGTACACCACCACACGCCACCAACGCGGAAAGCGGTAGACGGGTGGGACCAGTCTCGCGATCAGAGAGAATGATGACCTTAACCCCATCCTCGATCGCCTCCATAGCCTCGCTCTGAACGCGCTCGAGGGCAGTCTTGTATCCAGGCAAGCCATGCTCCTTGGGGAAAGTGATATCGATGACCCGAGACGGCCACGTACCATATGCAGCCTTGAGGTTCTTCATCGCGTTCATTTCCTCCATGGTAAGGATAGGTGAGGTGAGAAGGATACGGTGACACTGTTCGGGCTTCATCTCAAGGAGATTGCCTTCGGGGCCGACGTAAGCCTCGAGAGACATAACAATGGACTCTCGAATTGGGTCAATAGGCGGGTTAGTGACTTGGGCGAAGAGTTGACGGAAGTAATCGTAGATGAGACGAGGCTGGGTTGACATGCATGCAAGAGGAGCGTCGTTGCCCATGGAGCCAAGTGCTTCTTTGCCGTCTGTGACCATAGGGAGCATGAGCAAGTTTAGCTGCTCGACAGTGAAGCCGAAAGCGAGAAGCTTCGGGTCGGTGCTGAGGGAGTGTTCGTCGATCTTCGGAGCGACGGAGAGTGTTCGCTTGACACGCTTGACGATGGTCGGGACCTCGAGCATATAGCTTTCGATCCATGAAGCGAAGTTTTGCTTACGAGCAGTATTGCGCTTAAGCTCCTTGTCGTCGACGATACGTCCCTCCTCAGTGTCGACGAGAAGCATACGGCCGGGCTTCAGACGACCCTTCGAGACAACAATCTCGGGAGGAATGTAGATAGCTCCAACTTCCGATGCGCAAACGATGATATCCTCGCTCGTGACCACATACCGGCAAGGGCGCAAGCCATTGCGGTCGAGGTTCGCGCCGCAGTAGCGGCCGTCGCTGAAGGCGAAAAGTGCGGGGCCATCCCACGGTTCCTGAAGACAAGATGCCCATTTGTAGAACGCCTTCTTCTCAGGTTCCATGATGTCATTATTCTGCCATGCCTCAGGGATGAGCATCATGACGGCTTCCGGAAGCGTGAGGACGCCATTGACTACGAGGAGCTCCAGCACGTTGTCGAAGGCCGCGGAGTCAGAGCCTCCCGACTCAATGATAGGGTATAAGAGATCAAGCTGGTCCCCGAATGAAGAAGACTGGAGCACACCCTCACGGGCACGCATCCAATTCTTGTTTCCTCGGACGGTGTTAATCTCACCTGCAACACTAAATCAGCATCCGAAAGTTCATGTGAACGCGATGGAAACAACCTACCATTATGGGCCGCCCATCTCATGGGTTGCGCACGATCCCAGCTAGGGAATGTATTCGTAGAGAAACGAGAGTGAACAAGGGCGAAGTGAGCGCGATACAGCGCATGATTGAGGTCGTGATAGTAATTGTACACTTGCGGAGGGGAGAGTTGGCCCTTGTAAACGATATTCTTGGACGAAAGAGAGCATACATAGAAGCCCTTAGCGAGAGTGCTTGGATAATTGCAAATAGATTAAGCTTAAGCTATTCTTTGAGGTAAAAGCGGAAAAGACGAACATAGAGTGAGTAGCATGCTTGCGAAGAACGTACAGCTGACGTTCGAACTGTTTCGCATCGAACGCACCACCGCGAGGGGTGTTGCCGTCCCCGTACGCAGAACGCAGAACAACAAAGGGCTGCAAGATAGCTGGCTCCTTGCTGGCGGCAGCGGGACCGAGGATGGTACCGTCAGTCGGAACCTCTCTCCATCCAAGCACTCTAAGACCATGGTCTCCCGCGAGCTTCGAGAACGTCGCTTGCTGCCTCTGAAGGCCGACGGGGTCGTTGGGCTTGAAGAAGACATTACCGACGGCGTACTGACCGGGCTCGGGAAGTTCGCAGCCGATCTCCCTCTCAGCCTCACGCTTGAAGAATAGATGAGGGATACCGGTCATGACTCCGGCACCATCACCATCTCGACTGTCTGCACCTGTGGCACCACGATGTGTCATAGCACACAACAGTTGACGAGCATCGGAGACGATCTTGTGGGATTGTTCACCCTTGATGTGACAGATAAAACCTACACCACAGGAATCTTTCTCGTACTCGTTATCGTACAGACCCTGACTGGCTGGTAGAGTGCCTGCCCAAGAGGCAGGGTCGCGCTGAACGGCGTCGAAGCCGTTCTGGGCATAAGTTTCGGATTCAGAGACGGTATTCTGTAAGACAGGCGTTGTAGAAAGAGAGTCAGAGGCCATAGAACGCGAGCAAGGACCTGTACACGACGATGGGCGATGGCGAAGAGATGAAGATGGTGGTGGGTGTCGTGGTGAGAGGTGAAGTCCGTCGAGAAAACTTCAAAGAGGCAAAGGTCGTCGCTGGTTTGGACTGGAGTCACTTTGAATGAACTCCTCCGGATGGCTCGTGCGGCGAAAGTCCGGTCTCTATCTACGGACCGATCTCAGGATAAGATTTAATGGAGCGCTATCAATCTACAACCAATCATATCTCTCTGATTCCACTCGGTTCGCCCGCACGGAGCCCCGGCCGCTCCGGCTGGCAGTTTTCGACTCCGCGAACGTCTCTTAGGCCGGTTCAACTCGCCTGTGAACCGATTCGGATGGGTAGACCGTCCTGCCGATCCTCGTGCCTGATCACAGACACAAAATGCTGATCGCATTTGCGAGACTTAGAAGGAACCGAACTCGGGAAGACCTCAGCGTACTAGCAGGAGGAGACGGGTTCGGTTAGGTCCTAGCCAAAGAAGCAATTGGAGGAGGAAGCAGACTTGGCTGATGCACTCAGGTATATGTAGAAGAATGCGCTGAGAGTCTCGTGGCATAGATGGCTACCAAACATACCAGTTCTCACCCCTCTGACTGCAGCGCCTTGCTTCCCAGCCTCAGGCCCGAGGATGCGGGAAAGCTCAATCGCGAGGACGGCAGCACGCATCAATGGCACGCCTACCTTCGAAATGCATAAGTGATGAAGTGGAACTGTTCAATGCGGTACCATTGGCTTCGGCGACACATGGCGCGGGCACATGTTGAAACATGCCCTCTGAGAAGCTATGTTGTCCATGTAGAGGTCGCCGTCCGAGACATGGCATTGGACAACGAATGCTAAACGAGCTTCACACACGGCCACGAGGAGGATTAACCCCAGATCGCCATCGAAGTAGCTTCCTATGAGATCTCTCTCGAGGTAGACTCGTGTAGTAGATACGATATGCGTCATAAACTCACCCGCGAATGCACACATCTAGACCTGCCTTCCGGCTTCCGTTCTTTAGAAGATCAAGATGTCAGTTTGCATACATCGATGACGTACAGTTTGTCACCAACCCCGACTACACGGAGTTTTTTGCCATTCCTATCATCCGAGGAGTGGAAGCAGAAAGATGAATAACACGCTCTGCTATACACCGCTACAATGCTAATGACAGCGAGAAAATGGGGGAAGAGACGACGATCCGAGTTAGCACTTTTGCTTTGAATCGTCGACCTGGGAATATTCTCGTCAGCCCGCACCATCGTGCAACGCGCAGCATACTGCAGCTGTGAACGGTATGGAATTTTGAGTGACAGAGCCAAGAGAATGTGTGTAGACCAACCCTTGTGATGTCCCTTGTATTGTCGTTCCTCCTCACCTGTGGCCATTTTCCATAAGCGAGCGGTGTGATCCGACGACGCTGCGATCATTAAGCAAACCCCTGTGAACATATCAAGAGACCAGGACCCACCTGTCAGTAGGTACGCCGAATCGGCGCTGAATGCACAGTCCCAAACCCATCGCTGATGCCCTTGCAGAATCTTCTCCAGCTTAAATTCATAATTTTGGGAAATCGACCAGATCTTTACTGTTGTATCTGCTGAACATGTCGCCAAATACCTGGATAACAAGGTTAGCAATTTCATACGTCTAAGTTGCCGATTACAGCTAATAATCTGGATCAGATTTGCATACTTCACGTCAGGACTCAATAAACATCGCGTGAGATACTTGTTGTGCGCTTGAAATTTCGTAACTGCCTGAAATCTAGGCAAGTCCGAGCGTTCCTCGTTTATTTTCCAAACGTAGCATTTGCCCTGGTCATTGTCAATCCCGTCGCTCAGTCAGGGGACATCCGTAGTACATGGACAAGAACAAATTACCTTGTTGTTCCCCGCGACAAGGCACGATCCGTCCGAAGCCAATGTAATGGATCGCATAGGAATGTCGCCAGCTGGAGTCTACCAGGACAGCGAGAATGATGAACTGTATAACACGGATGCATGCAAAGTGGCACCGACCAATTCGTGAGTGCAGATGTTCTCGGAAAGATCCCACTGTTTGATTCTTCCAGCTTGGTCACATGAGATGAGCTCCCCTTGGTTAGGATGAACGACGACGTCGTTGACTTCATTGAACGATCAGACTGGTCCACGTTTGTACATTCGGGGGAAAGGCCGTTACCTGGTGCTTCGTTGTCATAGTTGCGGTGCAAGTGTGTGCTTCTATGTGAAAAGCAAAGATAGGCACTGCATGAATGTGGAAGCTGTTCCGCGACCTACCGTAGATCCCAGATTTTGATGGTACAGTCTTCGCTTGCCGTGACGAGCCACTTACCCTCGCTGTGGAAACAAACGGCAGTGATATTGGAGTTATGGCCTTCAAATGTGACTAGCTATTGGAGTTGATCAGATGGACGCATGGTTTTAATATGTGAGCGAATGTACTGGGGTGGAGGACGTGCTTGCAATCTCATAGATGTGAACCTTCTTGTAGATGGCTGCTGCGAGCAATCGCTTGCTGAAGAAGGCTTGAATCTGATACCAGCACGACGAGATGGGGGTGGAAACTCGACTCACTCCGGAGATATCGCCAGACGATTCACTTGCTGTAAGGATATGTCAGTAAGGGACAATGTGCATGCGGTTTGGTGTGAAATCTTACACCCGTCTCATTTGTGCGCGCTATAGTCCGCGAGCATATTCCGCTCCAAGCCTCCCAAAAGCGGATGTCATGGTCATACGAACCTGTGACAAGTATCACAGACATATCGTGACGAGCTGGTGCCTGCGCCTGTCTTGTCTGGACTGGCATTGTAGCAACAGTAGTGGCGGTCAATGGTGAAGGTCGCGAGCGCCTACATGCAGCGTCACCAGAGTGTATCAGATCAGAACGGCTGCAGTAGGATGAGTGTGCAGTGCCATCATCATCGTCCAGACTTTCTATGATACTTTGACTTGCACCTCGTTTCTTTGCAGACTAACGCATTTGCATTTACTAGACACCATACGTCTGATCCAGACCGAACTTCACCCGCCAAAGCGGACAAAGCGAGCCAAGTACTAAGTGCGCCTCCCGAAGCCCCCTCACGCCTATACACGATGTCCGAGCCACTGTGTCGCACGGCCGCGATAAGTCGCCTTCACTGCTCGTCAAGTCCAGACAGAGCTGCGCGAAGAGCTGATTCGTTCTCCTTAGTTCTCGCTGGCAATTACATAAACCTCGCGTCCTACAGCCAGGTGCCTGCTGACTGCCTTTTCTCATGCATGCTGGCCCCTTCCGTATCTAACCTTTTCCTCTTCCCGTGAAGCTCGTCCCTCCTTGGTTCAGTCTCCGATATGGTTCCTTAACCCCGGACCCCAGCTGCTCTAGATCTTGCCATGGGCATGTCGTCAACCCCTTCCTGTCATTGCGCATATCCCCTCCCGCGGTGCTACACCTGCCGGGCTGATCGCCCACAGTTTTTACCGGTCGTGCTGCTCGGGTTCGACTACATCATGACCAAATTAACGAGCACAGACTCCTGCTCATACTTCAATACTGATCTCATAAAAAGTGTACGTATCGTAAAAGCAGCGTCTTCTATTGAGGGTTGCTGACAATCCTGGCGAATTTGGTAAGTTCACTGTGCCTTCGACCGTCATGTTCTCTTCTCACAAACACTGTTCAGATAGTTTATAAGGACTCCGAGTCCCCAGCAAAGCCAATGTCCTCAGAGCCTACATGTCCAGCAAAGTTACAACACACATGCACATGGACAACAACTTTCAGGTACGGCTCTTGACCTCTGTCCCAACCCTATCCGCTGATATCTCTGACCCAGGTCAACACCAATGTTACCTTCATGCTCGAGGGAAGGATGGTCAACGGTAGAGTCAAGATGCTGACCGGGGGCGAAGTGAGTACACTTTCCACCGGTAGCGAGCGCGGTGCTCACGTCTCTGAACACGAATAATAGGGCGGACAGCAGCAAGCAGTAGTTGAAGCTACCGATGGAAAGGAATACCACGTCCCGTGAGTTTTCTCCTTGGATGGTCCTGAATTTCCCTATGATTTACCGGCGTTCACAGTGTCCACATTTTGTCAAGGAGGCCGCAAGGAACGACGTGAACGCGTGGCTCCCATCCGCGTCCGAAATACTCACGCCGTCCTGCTGCGTCCTCGGAGCCCGCGATATATTTATGTGCTGTATCCACCCTCATTGTTTTGTTACTTCCACCCTCCCGTAGACCATACCTCTCCCAGCTGTGTATTCCTATAACCCCGATATCTGGACTGTTAGTACATACCTCACATACCTCTAGTATGAAACGCCCGAATAGACAGCGTCGGCAATTTATTTAGTTGTGACTCCACGATGTGTTCACGCCATGCTTTGGTCGCGCTGAATTCGCAATGTCTCATTTGGAGTCTCAGGCCCAGAGAACTGCAAGATATATTGGCAGGTTCAGGGATACTAACGGATATAGACTAAACAAATATAACATACAAAGTCACCCCTAGATGAGAACGAAGTAGAAGAAGTTCTGTGAACAGAGCCGTATAGAATGAACAGATGGAGGTTACGGTGAGAGATGAAATATCACGAGCGCTGACTTGCCGGCGGACTCCGAAGCGCTTGCTGCCTTGTTTTGCTTCCGCGAGCGGCTCAGGAGGATGCCGAGGAGATTGGCTGCAAGAAGAGATCACTCTGGTCTGCTCAAGTACTTGGAATGTCTCAATCGTCTCATGTTTTCGTATTCCGAGTCGCTTTAGCTCCTTTCTTCCTACTATACGGGAGCCTCGTTGTGAGTTATAACATGCTCGCCTCATTTGTTGAGACCCAGGCCGCCAGATGTTATTGTTTTGCGCTGGCTATCGCCGGACACTACTCATATCTCTATAGTCGTTTCTGGCTTCGAGCATGCCTTTCCCTTATGCGATTCGTTGAAGATGCTGTTACTCGTATCTTTGAATGGGAATCAAGGGTACTCTCACTTCCTGCGTGCGGAGTTCACGTACCACAAGAGAGTGCAGTCGTCATTATAGGAGGCGAGGTCGGTGAGTTATGTGGCTCGACAATTCATCAAGCCTATACAGTCACATTGATATCTAATTTCGCTCGAATTTAGGCCTAGGTCGGGCTATATCGCTCAGTCTCTCCGAGCTTGGCTACACAATCTTCGCTTTGTGCCCAAACTCAAATGGAACGTGCGAATCCAGAGACTCTGCCACAAAGTCGTCCGCTGTTTCCTCTGTAGGACTTCCTCTACTTCCCGATGTCTAAACTCGCTCATTAACATGCTCTTCAGCTTCTTTATGCATGGCACAAGCGAAAAGAGCGGTCTATTCACACGTCCTGGGGCCTCATTGCTCCCATCTCATGCGATATGAGCGAGTCAGGGGTGAAACGGACACACGCCTTCGAAACGGTGCATGCCTATTGTGACAAACATTTGCTCAAATTAACTGCCTTAATCGTCCTGTCGCCGTCTTCTCTGACCAGACGTCAAGAATTTCGTCATCGATCTTCATATTGGCGGGCGCAGTCACAGCTTCTCGGCGTTCGACCATCCGCGCTTTGGTCATCGGGAGATGACCTGGCCATGATAGAAACGATCCCTATTGTCGAAGACTATGTCGAAATGCTTTCGAAGGCTTCGGGGCGGGTTATCTTGCTATCTCATGAAGAGAGAGAGTGCTACTGTATGTACAGTTCCCGTCACTACCCTGAATCTCCCCACAACACATTCGTTGCACAGTTTGCAGACCTGTCGCGGTGTTTAGGGGAGTTGGTAAACAGGTCGCGCGGAACCTCAATGACTATGTAGAAAATCTCGGTATAAAGGCTATCTCTGTGGACGTAGGCCCAGTCGCAGCGTCAGTTGAAGAGGAAGCCAGTGAAACACTGTAGGTAATTTCGGCGTACTGATAAATTAATGAGGGACTTAGTTTCCGGCAGTTTCGGAGGGACGATGCAAAAATCAGCAAGCATTCCCTGCTTCAAGTTACATGCGGCAATATCAGATCTGCTCAACTCCAGTGCGATAGAATATAACTTGCTCTGCAAGCACATACTGCAGGTTATGACAACACGGTCAGAGAACTCTCTTTGTCTGACAGTGGCATCAACTCACATGTTATTTGTCGATAGATATCCCCGATATTCATATTCCATGGGGATATATCCAATTCTAGATGCCATCCGATTCAGCATGCCAGACGTGCTACATCAACTACTGCATTATTTCTTCAGATGAGGTCTGGTTGGTTTTAGTGTGTACTTATGGTTGTGTAGCTCCAGCAATCTCGATTCGTACAGCAGTATTGGTACCTGAGAGCCACGGAATCCACGCGCTTAGAAAGACAATCCGCGATTCTCCGGCAGTCGATCCTACGAAGAGATGTGAGCGACGTCTTGAGGAACAGTAATATATCCTACCCTCATCATTATGCTCAATCGCTGGCCGGGATCATCTTTACTTGATAGAATTGAGTGTTTGTATTCATAGCGGATACTGTCCCTGTATTTGTTCATGTGAGATCCAGAAAATCTACATTCGGTTGGTGATGTTGACCAACCTTTGAAGGTATACACTTCCAGACGGCAGGGAAAGTTCATATGTGTCCGTGGGGTCGTTTACGTTCTCAAGCCGTAAAGTTCGCATATTACCTAGACTAACTCCCAGGATCCATGTACCACTGGCGTCGACGTTGTCAACATGCGGCTGCAGGGTCATTCGGAAGCGTCAGCGTGAGCGACGAGTACCAATAAGGGGGATCTTACTAGGATTTCCCCGTCAGATGAAAGATGCAAGATGTGTGTGAGGGTGGGCTGAGGTGGATGTATTGTCTTCAAACGGTCTAGAACGCGCAAGAACTCTGCGCTTTCATCGGTCCAAGAAGTAACCTGGATTTCACGGTATCTTTTTATGACACCGTCAAAATGTCCCTATGATACAAAGAACATCATGTTAGAATGTGTGAAAGTCGATCCCAGGCTTTGTGGCACCTGCCTCTTCGAAACAGTAGCAGTCATCTGGTAAGAACAAATCTTGCACGCCAGAAGGTTCGCTGGTTCTTCTGGCAAGAAATTCTTTCCTCTTGTGTCGGTACTGCCTAGTGTCAGTCTTGTCTAATCGAGCTAGAGAAGCAGAAAGCAGAAGGTGTTGTTCGCGCTCTGAGAAGAAGGCCGGATAAAATAGGAAATTCTTCGAGGGGTAATCTGCTTTTAGAGAAATCCCTCGGACCCTAGATGAGAATGTGACGCTGGAGAGAGCACGATTCACGGTGGATATCCGCGGCCACATTATCACCCATCTGAGCACCTCGAAACCGGAGGGAGTAGATTCAGTAGAACGTGGCGTAGCAAACTGTGATCGGAAAGTCGTGGTCGACGGAGTTTCAACCTGTTTCAACGGGGATACGTGCCGGCCGTGCGGCATAAGAGCGGCGGCCTCGCTGAGCGGATGTCGGCGTTGTCGGGGCGAGCGGCGAAGTGGTCTACATTGAAGCTACGGTCACTACCGTTGAACGTACTCCTTTCTCATAAGAAAGTCAGAGGGCTCGAGGGAGCTCTGCATGGATGTCCGCTGCCCCGAAGGATCCGCAAGATCAACCACAAAATGCTAATACATTGCAAGTGGCGATAGCGCGAACTGTGACGCGGTCACTTGCGTTATACTTCTCTCGGCCAGTTCGACTTTTCAGACCATCCAAAGGTTTGCAAATTAGTCCCTCGAGTGGTCGGCATGTTTTTCAACTGATGTGTTGTTTTCCGCACAGTAAACGGGTGGCAAACTCTCAGAGCGTTAGCCAGCCATCATGGCGATTCGCTCTCACCGCAGTACATCTCCAGTCTAGTGAAACAGCAAGGAGTATGTTCTGTTCTACCGGTATGAATGGTAGATCGTTTCTTGACGTAAAATTTAGATCTCTGTACTGGCGAAGCACTTCCTCCCTCCGATGGCGGTGAACATCTTGTTAGGCTCTGTCTTATGGACCACATACGCGGAAACTTCCGCTGTACTTGAGCAGTACTGTCGGGACAGTCCGATAATCATTGCAGCTATGTCAGGTGCAGCAGCGGGCGGCACTCAGGCTCTTGTCGCGGCGCCCGCAGAAAACGTCCGGCTTTTGCTCGAAGGTGGCTCGCGGACCACCGGCTGGTCCCATGCCTGGAAGGAAGTGTTCCGCGGCACGACCAGCGACCCTGCATTGTCAAGGCGAGAACAACTGAGCGAGGCTCGGCAGGTTCGAGACTGGATGCGCGAAGTTGGAGACATGGCCGGCCGAGGCTGGGACGGCTGGAAGTGGGGAGTGGCGAAAGACACGTTCGGTCAGACATACTTTTCAGCATCATTATCAATTGTTAACGACCAACATAACACATTTAGGCTTTGCTATATTCTTCTCCCAGTTTGAGTTGACAAGACGACTGGCTACTAGAGCTAAAAATGCCACACGAGAAATGTTGGCAGACCGAGAGAGTAACAAACACATGCAGTCGCACACCCCACGCATAGTGAGCGCGATTACTCTAGTCACGGGCGGCGCAGCGGCAGGTCTTCTGTATGAACTTTCTTGTCGCCCTTGGGACATCGCAAGAAAGGCAGTACACGTCGATCATGTCGTCGCTGAGTCTGAACACCACACAGCAGCTTCTATACTCCTAGAAAAGCTGAAGCGGGATGGATGGATTTCTTTCTTCAAAGCCCCTGGAGGACATGTGCACGACAGTGATGCGTCACCACTGGTTCGGAGACTGCATACGTTGTTACGCACGGTTGCTCGTGTAGGCCCCTGGGGGGTGGGATTTTTGGCGTGGGAAGCATGGGGCCCTGGGCTAGCTTGAGGAATCCTAATGTAGAGTTATTTATGTTATAATGCGACGATTTGCTAGAACAGGTCAGCCTGTCAAACAAGCTACCAACTTCTAAAGCGCGTCCCATTCTTTCATTCCACTAGCTCACGGTGATGACCGATCGTTACGCCACAATGACAGAAGCATTCCTGGGCACTCCTTATGCAGTCGTATCTCACACACTCTCAGAAACTCGCAGTAGCCGCGGCTTCAAGTCGCTGGATATCTTAAGGTTTAGGAAGCAAGCGATTCGCCACGTATGCACTTCTTTCGACACGCTGTGGGTGCCAACGAAGCTGACTGGGCGAGCAGCGGCAGCAGTGCTCTCCCGTGAAACGATAGCTGCCAGATGAGTAGTAGCCGTCATTGGTGAGAAGCACATCTAAAGATGAGTCGCCTATATTGACACGACGATCAGACCCCATTTAAAGAAGAAATGCAGTGACGATCACCACGTACCGGACCGATACGAGCGAGAATGACCTTTACACTGAGAGCGAATGTTAGGCAAAGTTTACCGGATGTGAAGCGGTGAATTTGTAGTATCGCGAGGTATTCGAAGCGGCGTGACGAGAATAGCGAGCACAGCCGAGCCTAGCCACGACTATGAGCGGGTGCAAGGAACCATGACCAACCTGTCACGTTCGAGAACCGTGAGGTAGCAATCTATTACGGTCCGTATCTCACCCGGTAACTAAGCTTCATGAGCTTGACGGGAGAACACCACCTGTAGATGAATATGTATAGAGCATAGAGGACCAACTTACAGCCAATATTGTGTGAATAACTCCGCCTTTTGAGGGAAGATCTCCGCGAGAATGCGACCTTTTCTGTTTTCGAGATTCTGTATTCCAGAGCTGCTTTCCCTTTGAGTTTACGTCGTGAATGCCCGCTATTTTAGCGGTATGAAGCCATCGACGATAGTAAATTTAGCGCTTACGAAGACATGCCTGCCTTCGTCCTTCATCCTCTCGATCAGAGCAGCACACTCTGCTCGCAGAGAATAGAAATTCTGTACCAGTCAGCTGCTTATGCTTATGTACGGGTGGCTTACACAATCTATCGTGCAACGTTTGCCCTTGTGATTGATGGCGCTCCGTGGTTGGTCGCAAGGTTTTGGCTAAATCGATTCCACCGGTCACAGCACGTCGCACCTCCGCTGTTACAGCATAGGATGAGAGCGTAGATAGACCGACCTCACGGAGTACAAGTATATTCTTAGTGAATGGATGCCTGAACGGTTGTTCATTTTGATATTGAAGAGACTAGGCGATGAGGAGTTAACCACTACTGGAAGAGTGCAGAAGGCAGTTCTGTGCACTCAACATAGCTGTTTGTTTCCAAATCCTTGGGCCTGGTTTGACGGCTGAAGTGAGTTTAGCCTCATGCGATCAGATAAGGGTCTAGAGTTGAACGTACAGACGACTTGTCCCGTTTTGGATCGGTGAGTGGTAGGATGCAGGTCCGGTGGATATTACGTCGCAATGTGTGCTGTGCTTCGAGTATCCTCGCAGTCCTCATTTTATGGCCATGATGCAAGTGGCGTAGCTTCCTCATTTCGAGATTTCGGAGAGGAAGATCTGTTCCGAGAGTTTCCAAAGGCAGATTTATATCTATATCTGTGGGATGGGGAATCACCAAGCGATGTAGTAACGATGTTTAATGGTACTTAGTTGGCAGTAGTTTCCAGAGCGGTAGCTTAGCTGAAGGCTCCTCGACGACCATGGGTAGGAAATACAGGGGCATCAGTTGCGGAGATTGCACGCCAGAACATCATGAAGAAGCATGCAAAGAGAAGCGTGATAGCGCACGGGCTCTACCACACCCTTGAAGAGTTTAGAAGTATCCTACGCTTGGCCAAAGTTGGCAAGAGCCTATGAGCCGTAGCGAGCACCGATGAGCTCGCACCAGATTGGGCACAGGACTCAGGGATGAATAACATGCAAATTGCTATTCACGAACGCCCTAAAAATACGAGGATCGAGGGAAGGGAAGCTGAGTTATCCGTGATATATACTCGGAGGTCCAGACTCACCGATGGAGGGACTTCACGACACATAGTGCTTTTAGACACGGAGCGGCATATTCCATTAGAGGCGTAGCGATAAGGGATATGTCCAAAAGACAATGTATTGAACAGAGGCTTGGTATAGGCTCGTCGCTTGGGCCGTCTATCGGCTGTTTGTAACTTGCGTGTCATTCCCCCAAAACCACACCGCCGTCACAAAGCGGAGGCGAATAATCTCGTACTGTATTAGCAGTCCCGCTCAGTAAGATGTTTGGTCCGTGACAATGCTGATCCATAAGTTGGGAAGAAAGTAGCCGTCATGGGACAGTACCAACGCCGGTTGATAGCTCCCTGGCCTTACGTGGTGCATGACGTGAACAAGTGTGAGTCCTGAGCCAGAAGCCTCAGAATCGTAGAGCGCAGAGGTAGATTGATACAGCACCAAGGCAGAAACTCACCGTCTGGATACCAACGTGTGTTGTTTCAACAGGATACTATGCTCGCTGGTGTACAAATGAGAGCACTACCGAAAGAGAGCCGCTTAGGAGAAACATGCCACCCTTGAGGAGATGTATATGTTGGCAGAGCACACAAGGACCGCGCAGGTCTGGCGAAGGAAGGCAGACGCGCAAGGCGTGTTGTCGTGGACGAGCATGGCCACAGAGCGATAGCGGGAAGCGCCTATCCCAACAGGAGGTTGCGATTGATGCGATCCACGTGTCAATGCCTTATTGGGAAAGTTAATATTCTGGCACTTTCGGGCGGACGCTGGCAGGCGGCGTCTGCTACAATCTCAGAAATACACAGTGTGTTTTCATCGTACAAGTCTGCGACTGAACGACCATCTACAACCAGCTCTTCATTGCCAGACTGATCAGGTACTCCTCATGCCACGCTGCACTCGAAAAGGATGCGGGAAGGACTACGACGAAGCAGATAACACCCCGGATAGCTGTATATTCCACTCAGGTGCACCGGTGAGTACCATTCGAGTCATTCCTCCCGTCGCAGACGGATCGATGATAGCCATGTTGTGCAGGTGTTTCATGAAGGCTTGAAGTCATGGTCCTGCTGTCAAGACGTTCACAAACCGGTGTTGGATTTCGACGAGTTTATGAAAATTCCAGTGCGTACACTACATTGCGACTGTGGGCGCATGTATAGACCAATGACCTTCTCCTGATTTAGGGATGTATGCAAGGAAAGCATACTACCGAGGCTCCCAAGGAAGAGCCCCCGAAACCTGCTGCCCCCACCAATCTAACCACGATCAAGACGGAGTCAGGGAAGGAGACCTTTACTTCTTCTCTTACACCGACACCTCTGCCGGCGGCACCAGCTGCTCACCCGCCACCACCTCCGCCGGAGGAGGAAGATGATACTTCAGTATCTGTTCCTGCCGGTACTGTGTGCCGCCGCAAGGGGTGCGGGAAGTCGTTCGTTAGCGACGAAGTAAGCAGACACGGTGATGGCCCCGAAGCCGAATGCGTGTATCACCCGAAACCAGTAAGTCCCAACTCTCTTCTCTACATCCATCTCACTTATTTGAATAGCCCATCTTTCACGAAGGCAGCAAAGTGAGTGCTACTGTGTGAGCTAACGACACATCGAGGCTTATGATTCGTTAGGGCTATCTTTGCTGCAAGCGCCGAGTATTAGAATTCGATGAGTTCCTCAAAATTGAGGGATGTAAGAAGGGAAAGCATGTGTTCGCACCAAAGGCACAACCTGAGAGCGTAAGAACTACACAGCTCTTTATGCATGTGGATCCCCATTGACCAATCAATCGCGTAGCAAGCCGAGCAGTTCACCGACTGTCGGATAGATCACTATCAGACACCCACAGAGGTCCACGTCTCGGTGTTTGCCAAGAAAGCTGACCAGGAACGTAGCACGGTCAAATTTGGCGCAACTGAGGTGAGTTGTACGCCGTATGATTCGCATAATGTGTAGTATTGACGTTTCTCGTACAGATTTCTCTGGATCTTCATCTGCCTGGCTCCAAGCGGTTCCTCAAAAATCTCGAATTATATGGGCCCATCAATCCGGACACATCCACTTATAAATTTTACGGCACCAAGGTAAGGACTGACCGCAATTTCGCACTTGACGACACACTCATGCGCGCCTTACAGCTGGAGTTAGTCCTCAAAAAGCAAGACACTCGCTCATGGGCGGTATTGGAAAAGACGGAATATGCTGTGCCTGTAAACTTGACGTTCGGCGTAGGAGGCAGGACAGGTACTATAGGGGGCAAGACGCTGATTCTGGATGACCAAAACGCAATCAAACCTCAGGCGTAGTTGTCAATGGTGAAGAGGGGTATTACTGCATATGTGCCAATAGTAGATGTAGAATATACGAATAAATGCATGATAGTCTGTCTATAAAATCTCTACAACGTCCGTTTAGCCTCTACCTCTTGGAATACTTGAATTGTATCCCCTGGTTGCAGTTCATCCCATCCCTCGAAAGCAATACCGCATTCCAGCCCTTTTGACACTTCCGTCATATCGGCCTTCAAATGCTTCAGGGTCTCAATAGTGCCTAGGTTCGGTGACCATTAGTAGCTATGGTGAGCACAAATTCGGCGAAAATGCTTACCAGCGTGAATAGTCTCGCCGCCGCGAATAACACGGGCTTTTCTCGTCTTGTTTATCGCACCGTTGATGACGCTGCAACCGGCAATTCTCTTTATCTGCTTAGCCTTGAGCTTGATCTCGAATAGCTGCACGACGGTCGCTTCGCCAGAAACGCGCGTTTCGATGAGAGCAGGTAGCAACTTGATTACTCTATTCTTGATGTCGTCCATGAGTCGGTAGATGATGTCGGACTCTATAATCTCGACCTCCAGCGTCTTCGCCTCGTTTTTGACGGGTCTCGGTGTGTTCACAGAGAATGCGACGATCATAGCTATTCACGCTGCATCAGAGACAATACTACGAATCAGCAAAGCGGTCACTAACCTTCGCTAGCTTTTGCACGATGGACGTCCGACTCCGTGACTGGACCGACACCGGTAGATATAATCTTCACACCAGTGAGATGGTTCCCGATCCCTTGCAATGAGCCCGCCACTGCTTCTACGGTACCGCTCACATCACCCTTGATCAGAAGCTTGAGTTCTTTCTTGACCTCTTCGGTGGGCTTCGACGACTCGCCATCTTGACCTTCATTTTCACGTGCCTCGCGTTCTGTACGTCTGGTCTCATTTATCGAATCGAGGTCCTTCAGGGTAGCCTCCAGTTCGGCTTTGCGTATGCGATTCGTGATAGCACGTTTGATATCACTCTCCGAACCGGACAGGACCTCATCGCCGGCATTAGGCACTTGTTTCCAACCAGTCACTACGGCTGCCGACCCAGGACCAACTGCCTTGACAGAAGCTCCACTAGGTGAGGTTAGGAGTCGCACTCTACAGTGAGTTGTGCCACAGATGAGATGCGAGCCGGGTGTAAGCTTTCCCCGACGAATTAGAACTGTGGCCACAGGTCTATCAAAAAGAAATGAGTCGCCGATCGTACAGGGTGGTGATCAAGCAGTGGGACGTACCCAAGACCTTTGTCAACCTTAGACTCCAGTACATATCCCTGCACCAACCCAGAGTCCTCAGCGCGGAGATCCCTCATTTCAGCAACAAGTGATATCGTCTCGACGAGTTGTGGCAGTCCTTGCCCTGTGAGGCCCGAGACATGAACCACAGGGACATCGCCGCCGAAAGTTTCCAGCTGAACGTCCTCCGCGAGAAGCGCTTTCTCCACCTCGGCCTGCGTTCCTGTTAGTGATTGTAATAGTATACCTTGAGCGATATGCACGTACAACATCGACTCCTGGTTTGTCTACTTTGTTGATAGCGACAATGAGCGCAACCTTGTCATCTTCTTTCCTGACAAGGTCCAGAACCTCTCTCGTCTGCGGCATAATCCCATCATCCGCTGCTACAACCAGGACAACTACATCTGTCGCGCTTGCACCTCGCGCGCGCATAGCAGAGAAGGCTGCATGCCCTGGAGTATCCAGGAACGTGATAGTTCGATGTGAATTTGAGGATGACGGATCTGTGCTGGGGACATCGACAGAGAAAGCGCCGATGTGTTGGGTGATGCCTCCTGCTTCACCGGCAGCTACCGACGAAGAGCGAAGGGAGTCAAGAAGAGTCGTCTTCCCGTGGTCAACATGGCCCATGATGGTAACAACTGGAGGTCGCAAAGGCAGCTTGGATCGGTCAGCAGGTTCAGGACTATCAGAGGGTAAGCAAGATGATGGTGATCTGTAGCGGCAAGAGCTTACGGGGCGAAAATATCAAACGCAGCCTCGTCATTAACTACGGGATTACGACCAAACTCCATTGCAATCAAAGACGCATACTCGGAGTTCAGCACTAGAAGCGAGATAAGCAACTACGACGATGTGGTCTCGGGTTATTACGCACTATGATCATACGAAGACTCTCCTTCCATGCCGACTTGACGCATTACGCGCTGCAAACGATCTGTATAGCGTGAATAAAATGAGCGTTACATTTGTTAGAGGATAGCTCACCTAATCGCATATTCAAGAGTTTCGCGAGATTCCCTACAGATACTACGCTCGGAATGAACACATCTGGCGTGACTTTCTTCACAACCCTGTGCGCGGTTTCCTTCTGCTTCTTTGAATTGTCCAGACGATGTCCACCAGTTTGACTGTCTCTCCTGCTTGGCGAACTCAGCTCTCGCCCATTTCGTCGAGCGTCATCTCTGCTATCTCTCTGACCTATACCTTTCGTTCTCGTCTTGTTTGGACCAAATTTCCGATTTGGTGTTGAGACACGATTGACGGGTTGGTTTGGTGTGTGGCTAGGTGTAGGTCGATCTGCAGGTCTTGTCTCATGGCTCCTTCCTGTGTCCATCAAGGATTGATGCTGAGCAGAGCTAGACTGTGACTTGGAGACTGGGTCACGACCACTATACGTGTCAGCAACACCCCATTTACTTAGACGATCCTGTGGGACGCGCGGTGTGCGTGATGACCCAGCTTGGGGTCGCCGGTCTGAAGGTGGTAATGACGGTGGTCGGGACCATTTAGATGGACTTGGCGAAGCAGTCGAGCTCGAGAAGGAGTCAAAGTCATTGGCAGCTGGTCTGCTCCATTTACCAATGTCTCTGGGCTTCACAATGTGAGGACATTGCTATCACTACTTGAAATAGAGGCTTACCACTGTCTTCGCGGCTGTAGCTGCTGTACGGGCTCCAGGACGTGCAAAGACTATCGACCGACTTGCATGGTGCATAGTTCAGTAGCAGCAATTAAGATGCCACGATGCGTTTGTCGTTGTTGTCGACGTCGACAAGAGGGGAAGATACGATGGTCGAGTGCAAGATGACAGCACTCGGGAAACTTCAAAGTCTCGGCCTACACGGACAAAATGCATGCTGGCGGCAAGGCGCTGATCCGCCGTCCCGCCCAGGCCCCACGTGGATGTGACGATAATGGGCGTCTATGGTGAGCTCGTTCCCTGGGCGTGGTTCACGACGACACGCAACTTACACCCCGTCCACCACCTTCTGCAAGTTCTTCGAGCCTGTTCGCAGCTTCTCACAAGTAAGAGAAGCGTGCAAATACGCAGAACTTGCCGTCAACATGGCGGACTCGAGGGTAGCCCGACCCTCGACCGACGAAGGTGCGTAGTGCGCGTTGGTGCAATGTCTCAAGAACAACGCGGAACTCGAGCTTACTGTTCGCAGAGGCGGCACCTTTGCTGCAAGACGTCTCTCACCCAGACGAAACACGCGCCCAAAATGGCAACACGTTCTCAGAACGCGTCTCATCCGTCGTACAGGAGCCTCTCACACCGTTCACCAAGATCCTACTCGTACTGCTTCTTATCCTGCTGCTCCTCAGCTCTGTCTTCATCGGACTGTTTGCTGGTTCTCAACACAAACTCAATAACAGGAAAGGAGGTCAGCAGCCAGGCGGCACCGCTACGTTCACTGCAACTGTGACTGTGCCTATCACAACAACCGCCGTGTCTAGCGTGATTACTGCCACTACAGCTTTCTCTACATCAACCGCACGATCGACGACGACGGTAGTTGCGCCTGCGCCTATACCCACAGGTGCCCCCGAAGAGGTTGGCCTGATTCGCCCTCATCTTCTCCGTCAGATCATTCATCATAGTATTATAGCAAGCGTGCTTTTCTTCGCAGTGCGTCCAGCTCGCAGCATCGGTCATCTCGTCTTTGGACGAGCGCTACGACCCCTGCGAGAACTTCTATTATTTTGCAAGTGGGTCCTTGTCAATATTGTTGCTGTCGTCATTGTTGACCTCATATGGCCATAGACGGTGGTTGGCTCAGAGACCACCCCATTCCCTCGGACCAAGGGCGATTTGGCAGCTTTTCTGCATTGGCCCAGCAGAACAGGCGTCTTATTCAGCAAATCCTGTCTCAGGACTCTTCGTCAGTCTACTCAGCGGCAGCTCTTGTAGACGGCGTGGAAGACCCTTACGATACAGCGGTCCTCAAGAAGTTGCGTGGATTCTATGCGTCTTGCATGGATGAGGACCTCTTGGACGCTCGTGGGACGGATCCTTTGCTCCATATAATTCGCAACGTTAGGAAGCTCTTTGACGGCGAGGAGACAGTTGTTTCCGCCCAAGATGACAAAGAGAAGCAACGCCGGGGTCTTACCGCCGCTGTCGCCTACCTGCACACTAGAGGTCTGGAATTTCAAGCTGCTAAAATATGCATCGTACTTACATATACTCTTTCAGGAATAACGGCGCTTTTCGATACAGACATTGAAGGTGATGCCGGTAAAGACCCTAACGATATGACTCTTTGGTTCAGCCAACCCAGCCTAGGACTACCTGCTAAGGTACGCACTATATTGCATTCGCTGAGCAGAAGTGATTCAATTCCAGGTTCTCTAGGAATATTACGAGGAGGAGTCGATTGTCGAGGTTTACACATCCGTTCTCGAACGTCTGTTGATCGCTATCGCAGATGAGGATGAGAAACTTCAGCTTAATGATCTTGAGACTGGTGGCGATGCGTTCACTGTTCACGAAGATCGCCTCCGAGTGTGGCCTCCATGGCCTTGGCCGCCTTGGGACCCTGAGGATCCCGACGACCCCGACCATCCAGGACGCAAGCCACAGAAGCCTATCAATCGTACCAAGGAGGCACATCAGCTCGCTATCGACATTATCGAATTTGAGAAGAAGATCGCTAATGTTAGCTTGGATCCGTACGTAGCCAATTAACCTTCATTGTTTGCGACAGAGTCCTCAATTCTCCAATTCATAGTGAGGTTATCAGTCAAGACCCTGTTGGCACTTATAACCCCGTCCCTATTTCCAATCTCACTGATGCACTTCCCGAAATCTCATTCCATGAGTACTTCTCCTCCTTCACACCCCGTAACTTCCCAGCACGCGTTATCCTCCTTTCGACGACATATCCTGCCTCTCTCTCTTCTATTCTGGCCGAAACTCGCCGTGAGGTTCTTGAAGCGTACCTTGAGACTCGAGCTGCTCTCGAACTTTCGAAGTACCTTGGCTACAATACTGAGGCCTGGCGGGCCGCTCGAGTCCTCACAGAGAAGTTGACTGGTATTAAGCCTGGTGCTGTAGGCGATCGGGCCGAGTTCTGCGTGGGCAGTATCGAGAACGCTCTGGGTTTCGCTGCCGGCAGGTACTTCGTGAAGGAGGTGTTTGGTGGAGACTCAAGGGAGAAGGGGACCAAGGTCATTTCGGATATTGTCAAGGCTTTCAAGAAGTCGCTCGACAAGGTCAAATGGATGGATGATGAGAGCACAGAAGCTGCTCAAGGGAAGGTACGTTGACTAGCTAATTACATACATTACTGCCACCGACATTAGAGTGCTTCGGTAGGCGGATGCTATTCGTGTCAAAGTCGGGTTCCCGCTATCTCCAGACACACGCAATCCCCGTTCGCTCTACAACTACTACAGCAGAGCACAAGGCCAGGAAACTACATTCTTCGAAAACGTAGTCAGCGCACAGTAAGCATGATTTCTTGCTTTGACTGTAATTATCTCATGCAAGCTCCACAGGGAAAATGATGTGTATTGGAAGTGGCAGAAGCTCGGAAAGCGTCGTGATCCCGAGTCCTGGGAGATGTACCCGTCGCAAGTCAATGCTTACTACAACCCACCCGCGAACGAAGTGTGCATCCTTTTCCTTGAGAATGAAGCAACAATGTTAACTTCGTCCTTATAGATCGTGTTCCCAGCCGGAATCCTCCAGCCTCCCTTCTTCTCAAAGGATTGGTATGTCTTGGTTGGTTTCGAAGTTACGTTTCATTCGCTGATGCCAACTAGGCCTGGCTATCTCGCTTATGGCGCTTTCGGCCAGGTTGCAGCTCACGAATTAACGGTGAGTCTCGTGTTACCGCCAATAACATATGTATGTGACGTTGGCCCTGTAGCACGCCTTTGATTCTGCTGGACGTCTGTACAATCAACAAGGCAAGCTTGAACAGTGGTGGACGAACGCAACAAGCGAGAACTTCCTGAAGCTGCAGACGTGTATCGTTGACCAGTACTCCAGTAAGTTCAGGCTGTGGTATTGCTCGCTTGCCGTGTGATGGTAATCCGATTTTCTAGACTATACTGTTGATGATGGTAAGGGCGGCAAAGTGCATGTCAATGTAAGTGCTTTCTCTTCCGGCGTACTACACATCACTGATGTGTTCACTTGCTACAGGGAAACTTGTGAGTTACTGCAATAGAATCAGTGCATTGGCTCTCGCTCACTCTATACAGGACATCGGGAGAGAACATTGGCGACACCGGCCTCATTCAGGCGTATCGCGCCTGGCAAGCTCAGTTCGATGAGTCACAGAAGGCTGGCAACGAGTATCTACTCCCTGGGCTGAATTACACTCGGTGCGTTTGCGCTTCCACAGCTATTTCCGAACGTAGACTGACTGTACATCACGCAGCGACCAACTATTCTTTGTCTCTTTCGCTCGCGCATTCGCTGAGAACATTAAACCCGAATCTGCTGTGCGTACCGGTTGTGTTGCTACGGTCCTTGTCGCTCATTGCTCTCCTCTGTAGGTCGCTCGAGTAAGGTCAGACCCCCACTCACCGAACAGGTACCGTGTCGAAGGAACTGTATACAACACGCCAGAGTTCGCAAAGGCATTCAAGTGCTCTCCCAAGGCCAAGGTCAGCATTTTGTGTTGCGCTCATGAGTGTCTTCTGACGAGAGCTTCTTTGATAGTTGAACCCGCCCAACGAGAAGCGCTGCCTCTTCTGGTCTTAGCCTCCTACTATATAATGTCATATCGTAAGGCCACAGATACACGTGTACACTTGGCCCACTTGTCCCTCTTGTGTTATATAAGTATATTTGAGCACGAAGGCGAAGTTGACTAGTCGTGATACGTTTACTCCGCTGCTGCGAACAGGAAAAGTGGCAGACCCCATCCTCCGTTTCTGCAATAGTAAAAATCGGTGGCTTAGTGAATAGAGATGTATTCCTTAGTGCAAGAGAATGTACTAACCCTGAATGGCGCGAGAAGTAGTCGAAGTCGATATTCACGGCCATCGCGAGGACAAGCTATACGACAGGTACAAGTAATTATCAGATATTCGGGCAGCAACAAGAAACAAGAAGGGGGATACGCACCGCACGTTCGTCTAGTGTTAGATTTCGGATGACAGTAGGTTCTCGTGGTGTTGGGTCCTCAGGATCCGGAGGTACCTGTCCAAAGCGGATTATATAGCGACCAGTATCCGTGAATATCTGCGGATAATATGAGTCCATCATGGACACCTCGACGATGGACAAAAACACAAACCTCACGACCAATGCCGCGGAAATTCCTGTCCACGCTGGCTATTTCCTCCCCGCGCGCATCTCGGAATTTAAAGGTCCATGCAAGAAGCCCTTCGTCGATACTAGCAAATTGTGAAAAGGAGGTTTCCTCCGGTACAGGCTCTGGTTGGTTTTCGGACGCGAGGGATAGGATGCGGTGGGGAGTGTCTCTACAGTCGGGCCAAAGGCGAGCATGTCAATGAGGGCTATAGCGAGAGAATGATGCTGGACTATACCTGAGGAATACTTCATAACGTCGTCGCCACAAGTGCCACTTCTGGTGGGCTTCGCCGAACGTATCGAGAACAGGTTCGCCCTCGGGCGTGTACGAATCGAAGTCTTTCAGTCGCTGCACAAACATGCGAGATACTATCCATGAGAAGGGACGGCGCATCTACCCTTTCAGAGTCACTATTAGTTTGTGCTTTTTGCCGAGCAAAAACAGATTGAGACGGACCCAAAGCACGGGAGAGCCAGAGCTGTCCATGACAAGGGCTCGGAATGGTCGGTGAGTACGGAATAACTGACGTGACCACATTGAGAAGAGGCCTCGGGGCTCTTCTGCGACGTAACCGAGCGTTTCGCCTTCTTGATTCGCTGGGCCACGTATAAAATCAGCGAGTGGTTGGACGCACACTTGTTGTGTGCTCACATATAACATATCTATTGGCCTGCTCAAACCCGACGAATATGTTGAGCATCTCTATCTGTCTACAGCGGAGGTTATCTAGATCAATAAGAGTTACGGATACAGGCAATTGCACACACCTTGTTACTACGAGTACGTCGTTCTCCAACAAGATTTTCCGCAAGCCCTCCTCGGGATTACTGGCCGGTGGTCGCTGGCTCGCCTCCCATAGCGGTGATTCCTCTGCCGACGGCTGCTGCTCAGACTTGAACGCGGACCCATATGTATACTGCTCTTGTGGTGGTATATCATCCCGGATAGGTCGCTCGTTGAGCAGCCTTTCAGGCCTGTCCCTACTCCTACCAACTCCAGGTTTCTTCTCTAGGGTTCCGTTAGTAATTCGACATTAAGAAACATTGTTATTAAATCGTGTTTATAACACGTTTATAAACATGTTATAAACATAGGCGCCCTGTACCCTTCAGATCCGCTGTTGATATATGTTTTAAAATCAGATCAACGTACCAAAGCTATCTACTGTCCATGAAGGTCGTATCTGGTCGTCTCTGTTTGATTGGTGATGCAGAATGAGCATCAGTATGCCCGAGACTGCGCGACGAAGCTCTCAGCCAATATTATCCAATCATGATAGGTAGTGATCGCAACAATCTGGCGGGACGAGCGAATATTTTCATCGCTCGCTCACCTTTAAGTGTCTGCACGCCTATACTGTACCTACCTGCGCGCACCCCACAAAAATGTCCGGCTCAGATGAGAACAAGTTCCCTGAATTTCTCTCACGTCTGCGGGTTTTACTCGATCCGAAGAACCTCCCCTCAGACATTCCTTTGCGTAACGGACTGCAATCCAAATATGGTTGTTTCTTGGCGGCACCGGCGGACTTCATCGACCAAGAGATATACGAGCGTACCGAGGATGAGCCGGGAACCGTTAGTGAACAGTTCAAAGCTGTCTTTGGTTGGCGGACACGGAGTTCAGGGGATGGGATCTTGAAACTCGAAGAACGAGGCGACGCACTATCAGCAGTCGTTGATGTTCTCGAGCGTTTTCATAAGAAGTATCCCACGAATGCCGTCTTGATGAAATGGGGGTATGATATTGGGACAGCTGCTGAGAAAGTATACAAGGATCACGGATTACCGGTGAGCTATCAGATAGAAGTTAGGGCTGCAGGATCACTAATCGATACTTTACCTCACAGGTACCAGAGCACTCCGCTGCATTTACTCGGAAGCGGCATCGTTCCAGTTCGACGACCGTCCTCGAGGATGAAAGTGCTGGCGACTTTGGCAGCATCTTTGTAAGCTCGAGTGACTCCGAACAGGATTCTGATCTGGGAGAGAGTAGCACCGTCACCGATTCAGTGAACGTTCGCGTGAACAAAGGAAAGGTACGCACTGTGTATCAAAGATGTCTGTCAGATGTACGTTATTGACAGGATTCTCAGGCTGTCCAATCAAAGGCGACGAGTGGGCGTCGTCGAGGGCGGCCGCGAAACGAGTTGATGAATAGTGTCGTGATTAGGCACAATGAACCACGGGGGAGGAGTCAGTGTTACTGGGAGTGTGCAGCCCCGAAATGTACTTACAAGGCAAACGGAACGCCAATGGAAAACCGAGTGTTCATCCATGCAGTTCCTTGCCAGTTTTTGAAGGCGGCGTTTCCTGAGCAGCACACGCAGATCGTCGCGCGGGTGGCGAACTCCTCGCTTGGGGCGCAGCTGGGTGTTGCTTCAGGTTCGGAGCAAGCTACCTCAGGCTCTTCGGGCAGTGCTACCCAGGCTCACCATTCAGAATCCACTACACCATCCGGCACTCCGTCAACATCAGTTCGTGTTCAGAAGAAACCTCGTCTCGAGTCCAGTAAAACGTCGCCATCACTTCGCGCTGGTAGTCAGACCCTTGACGCTTTTGTGGAGAAGGGCAGGAAGGAACGCCGTAAGGAAGAAAGGGAACGCACGCAACAGCTCGCCGACCATGCTATCATGCGTCTCATCTGCCTCCGTGGCCTCGTACCCCATATCCTTGACTCACCCGAATGGAAGGAACTTATGAGTATCCTGAACCCCGACTACAAGTGTGCTCCCGCCAACAAGTTCTCGGGCGAATACATTCCTAAAGAGGCGGCCTTTGTGCGTGAAGAGCAGCTTAAGGAGCTTCGACAGCAAAAGAACCTTACCATCACCTGCGACGGCGGCAATACACGCAAAGATTCCATCTACTTTGTCCATGCCACCACTCCCGACCGTGAACACTATTTCCTCGATGGTCATATCGGCACGAAGGACCATCATACTAGCATGTGGGTGGAAGGCCGTGTCATGAAGGTAAGTATATGGCTATATTCACTTAAACACGTGTATATACTCATGTTTGGCGCAGACCGTTGACGACGTCGGAATTGACAGAATGGCGGGGATGTGCACGGATAACTGCTCGCAAATGAGCAAGGTCCGTGGTGGCATCCATGATAAACACCCAACTATCTGCAATCTTCGTGATTGCTGTCACCTTATTCATGGCATCGTCGAGAAGACGAGTAAGTTGCCTGAGTTTGAAAAGGTGCGTGGTAACGTCTGGTGGTCTCTGTGAGGTACGGCCTTGGGAGCTGCTTACAATCTAAAGATCCAAATCTTTAGTTTCTCCGAGTGAGAAGGATTTTTTGGCTCAAAAAGGAAAACGCTCACCTCGACGCAGATCCTTAACCCAGGCACGCATGTGCTGATTTGAAGTGATAACGCGATCCACGGCTGATAAGATGGCAGGCCGAGATCCAACCGCGCAAGCCACATAGGGCCGTCGGTGAGCACACCAGTGGCGCGAGCGGCGCGTCAGATGTTTATCTAATTCAAAAGAAGTTGGCGTTGAGTCCCTATAACTGCCTTTTTGGGTCATACCGTCTTTTCTAGTCGAAATGCATCGCTTGCGTATGAGTGTTGCATATTCGCTGATTCGTTCCGTTTAGTTCGCACGGCAAACGACTCCCTTTTCGTCCGGGTCGTCCCGCGATGACGGATGTTGTGTCGGAGGGCGACGAGGAGGCTTGGGAGGTATGACACAGGGGGACGGGCAGGGTGCCTGGGTACGAACGGACGTGTCAAAACATACGTAGCCACTTTGTATAGCTAACTCAAATACTTGGATACACACCAACTCCGTCTCCGCCGTAAATAACTGCGCCCGGTCACGGTCCCGAGCCGACACAATACAGAAACTCGAACTACGAGCGAACACGTAAGTAACCTGCCAAACAAACGCCACTCTACTGTGTTCGG